>JACCPG010000256.1:0-74986 GCA_016069955.1 Drepana arcuata
TCGTTGATATCTCAAATGTTCAGCTATACGTTCTAGTATTCCTTCTCTTGTTTTAGGTGGCTTCTTTTATTGGTGACATTTTAAGATAATACCTACGAAAAAGTCGATAGTTTTAATGGTCAGAACTTAAGAAAACAGTCCCCTGTGGTATGAACAGTCCCCTGTGCTATGAAATGACAGGGGACTGTTGGCCAGGGGACTGTTATTTTTACATGAATACTTAATAAAACAATATCATTTGAAAACATTCAGATAAACGAAACAGATGTGGTTACGTACTAGATAATCTATTATTTTAAACAAATTTTCGTTATTATAACTCTTAAAATACAAGAAAAAAGGCTTACCAGGGGACTGTTTTCAGTAACAGCCGAGACGAGTGGTCTAACAGTTGACGCAGTAGTATCACTGCACATAATGACGGCTGCCCGCTTAGCTTCACAACCAAACGAAAATTCACACCGATTGCATTCCGTTTTAGGATATAAATGTTTTGCGCCAAAACTAAATTTGACTTCAGCACGGTTTTCTAATTTTAACAGGGGACTGTTGTAATAATTTGAGGACAGCATTTGGACATAGATATCTTGTTAAAATTGTAGTGTTCAAATATAATTGTGATGTGTAAAGTTGCTTACTGTGTTTGTTAATATATTTGGATATTTTTTAATCAATTATCAATGGCAAAAGAATAAGTATTTGTAACAAGATTTGTAATTCTGGAAAAGGGACGTACCAGGGGACTGTGTTTTGATACTTTTGGGGTTCATTTACTCGAATATTTAATTATTAAATTACTAACCAAACTGTGGCGTGCCAAGAATACCTAATACTATGTCGGTATTGATAGAAAAAACTGATAATTTTTTAGATTTATTACATAAAATTAGCTTGGGACAGCGATTTTCCATTTAGTGGAGAAATGCCCGTATATCTTCCGTCTTTAGTTAATATGAAAAATATTATAAGATGAAGCTCGTAATAATTAAATTAACTGAAAGTAAACGAACATTCTTATTTCTTGTTTTCCTAAGTAATTAAGTTTTTATAGTGACTAGTGTGTACAATATATTTTTTAACTAGCTGTGTAGATCTGATAAAATATATCCTGCTCCAGCTTATAAACTCTCCGTGTACCAAATGTTATCCAATTTTATTTAGCCGTTGAGACGTAAGAAACATCCACAGCAACTTTCACATTAATAATATTAGTAAGATTTTAATTACCTGCCTGGCTAAAGGTATACTATTTATACCGTTAATTGTGTTTGTTTGTAAAGGCCAAATCCACGTAAGCTTCGCACGTTACAACATTAACGCCCTAAACGATTAACTCTCGTAGCTCTAATGGCGGACAACATCAATCTAATCTACGCCGTTTTCTCTCAGGCCAATTATCTTTTTTCCCGTGACGTCACAACCAACAACGAACTAATTAATTTTTACTCATTCACAAGTCGTTGGCTCTCTCAGAGATTTTGACAGCGCTCGGAGACTATTATTTTGCCAGTGATGAACAATGTGATTTGAGAGTTTGTTCACGAGATTAAATTTCATTATGATACTGTCTAAGTTAAATGTAATTTTTTGTATGAAATATCAAGCTCTTTTATATTTAACAAGTTGTGCCCCGCGGTTTTACCGACACCAAATTTGATAATACTATGATGAAAATTAAAGCATACATACATACATACATATCATCACGCCAAGTCCCTAACGGGGTAGGCAGAGAGTAGGCAGAGAGTAGGTACCAATATCGCGTTGTGGACAGCAACTCGAGCATTCTTGCTCAGACTTTTACTGCCCATCAACGCCGACCTGGCTCCATTCACCTTATTTCCTTTTCTTTTTCATACTTTCCATCTCGTGTGAACATGCTTCCAAGATATACAAATTCATTCATTCATTCATTCACTTGCTCTAGAATTTATTTCACTTGCTCTAAAATATAAGTATATATGTTATTTTAAAGAGATGTCGACTCCCGTTTCCATTCAGATTTGCCAAACAGGGACAGTATCTGCCTGACGGTGCCTGAGTGAAGATTGCAGATGGCAATACTATGCGAACCTAGTCTTCTGTTTCTGCATATGTAAGGTCTCCAGAACTCAAAGAATAGATATCGGTTTGCACCTGGTACTACTATAACAGTAACTTCAGCATGAGGTTGGCAAAACACTATTGATGGCTACGACTGCATACTTGTTTGAAATATTACATATAAAAATGTGATACGTTAGTACCTAACGTATTGTCTCCACCTATTGGCTACGTCGGACACAGTGACCGTAGGCTGCTACGTTTTCCGAGGACCATCAGCCGAGCCGTATAGATCTATTTGCTATCCTTACAGCACCGAAAGTAACTATATTAAGGATATCTAGTTCATTAAGTAATAAATATTTTTTGTTTCAGGTAAGCTCCTTTATTTGTTATTAATTCATCGCTGGACTCAGTAAGTTTGCTTTGCCGACCTTCTTTTAATTAAATTAAGAACATCTTTCAAGAGTCTTCATATTATGTGTTTATGTACAGTGCCCGGTATTAAAGTTTAACTAAGGTCACTTGAGTTCATCATTGCGTTAATTATGTGGCGCTTTACAAGCTTGGTAACTTTATCAGTATCTATGTACATCACATGCAGTGTATTTCAAGCTCACATTGAAACTGCAGCGCAAGTTTTCACTCTAGTTCTCAAGTTTTCAGTTTTCACTAGTGAACTAACTGAGTTCATTGTACTGGAATAGTTCCCTGTTATGTTTAGTTTAATATAATAGCTGTCGAACTCCTACGTTAAGATTAAGAGAGCCGAAATATGGCATGACATATATTGTAATACATGTCAACTAATCTTACAAAACTTAACTATTGGAAACTTCAACGGAATATTTCAGGCATCCGAAACAAATAAGTAATAACTTCAAGTTTTTTCAAAAGAGTTTTCGAAGGGGTTTTTGGCAAAGATTAATTTAGATACGATTTGGTCAGATGTGTGAAATTTGTCAGTTTTAAATGGGGATCTAGTCTTGTACAATGAGGTTTTAATATCATTGGTCTTGAACCATTTCTCATTTATAAAGATATTTTTGTAACATATCTATGTCCTAGAAATATTTTAGTACTATGTAGTGTCTCCTTATGTTACTATATAGTACCTACGCGTGAAGGTGTAAGTACTTAAACAACCAAACTTTAATGAGTTCATTAAACTAAGTATAGTGTTAAGTGATTTGTTGATATCTGGAGTGAGTTTAAATTGATATAAAGCGCGTGTGACGACGGCAATCAGCTACTTGAGACTATCACGTCGCTACGTGGAAACTCCATACATTTTACAAACTCAATTAAGTGTTCATTAAAGAAAAGTACATACATGGGTTTCACGTCTACTGTAGTTTGTGGATGGCAGTATTTTAAGCGTAGAAGAGTATTTATTCAAACACGCTACTTGTATGGGAACAATGAAGATAGCTATAGTATATGATGATGGGTATATGCTATTCGAACAAATATATTCCTTCAATCTGCATACAATATGCTTTAGGCACTCTTTGAATTGAGAATAAATATAAGTATTGTTATTAAGTTCATAGGGCTATAAAGTTAAGACTATATTATTCCAACCTATCCCTACTAGAGGAAACCTGCATACGTCTGAGAAGGCTTTCAAAGGCGTAGTATAGTCGTGCTTGAGTAACGGCGGTAAAGTAAAATATATCTCTGGCGAAAACTGGCTGTATGGGTACTTTCTATACACCTCTGCCTACCCCTTCGGAGACCCTTTTGGGAAGGCGGAGGATATATTGTAGGAATTTATCATATTACGTGTCAAACGTCATCTAGGTACGACATGTTTTGAAATGACTACCCTGATATAATAGCCGACGCCAGAATATACCCGGGATATGAATGTGGTTCCAACAATTTCCCTGAAATTCCATTCTCCGTGCGACCGCGTCGGGAATACGAGTGCCAAAGCGGTGAATAGAAAATTTACAAGTTAAAATCTGATGCAAAACGCCACCCTACAGAATATATGCCAATTTTTGCCAAACTACACGTTAACTACAAAATTGGGCAGGCCCCCTCAATTTCGTATTCCTTTATTCTGTGGACAAATTTATCTTTGCTGTAATTTCAATTTGTTGCCTAAGGGTAGGTAAAATACGTTTTACTGAAGAGTAATCGATTTGAAAATTACGCGAACTTTTTTGCCGAAAAAGTCAATCAGGCTTGCAAATTATATTAATAATAATTTTGTAGCGTCCAACACTGAGTTATATTAACTTCTGGAAAGCTACTACGAGTACTACTCTGCCGTAACCATTCTATAACGAATTTAAAAAGGAACAATTTTCATACTCGCCACCTGTCACGTTGGCACCTAATATACCTCTGGCGGAAAGTGGGTGTGTGGGTATTACCCATACACCTCTGCCTACCCCTTCGGGGACCCTTGTGGGAAGGCGTGAGGATATTTATTTTTTAATTTTCATACAGATACATACACAAGTATCTTCACGCCGAGTCCCGATAGGCACAGAGGGAGAGCCAGTACTTACTAGATTAATAGTCCTCTTTCGCTTCATCCACAATCTCAACAAAATACAGATATGATTAATTAAATAAGCTACTTCGCTTTTTAGGTCTTTAGTTTACAATGATGTGGCAAATGTCAAAATAACCTTTATCTTATGTCCAAAGTCGTATGTCAATTTTACATACATTTGAGCACATTGCAAAGTTTGGCGGGCGATACACGCAACTCCGCCAACTCCGATCCCCTGTGTATTCACATTTATGTAAATCGAGGATACGATAGATATAATTTAATCCGTTACAGCGGTGTCGTCTCATCCCGGATTACTTGGGATTTCGTTAATTTCCTTCTTCATCATCCCAGCCAATATGTAATGAGGAAGGCTTTGAGAAAGAAATGTTGGCAGATTTAGAGATTAAGGACCTTACGCAAAATTGCGGGTTCTAATACGTAATGGTTGACAGTTTAAATAGCCTCCTGTAAAGACATTCTGTTACGAAGCTAGTCGCTATGCAAGATTGTTTTTTAATTCATGTCATACATACAAAATCAGTCGAGTCAAAACGAGTCCCTCACGGAGCAGGCAGAGAGTATAGCGCTAGTTCTCTCTACACTAAGAGACCTCTTTCGCTTCATCTATACTCATGGGTTTCTTCTTTAGTGATCGCCGGTTTCGAGTACTCGTGGCGCTCCCATTGAGTATCGGACCGATTCGATAAAGGTAATTGGGCCGTGGTGGTCATTATAAATAATGATGACGCCGAGTCCCTAACGGGGCAGGCAGAGAGTATGAATGTGGACGTAGCGAAACAGGTACTCTTTCGCTACGTCCATCAGTCACTTCACACATGCTTGTCGTTTTCGAGTATGTATGAACATTTATTTTGATGTGCTGAACATAGCAACATAGCAAAACATAGCATGGAGGTGTTAATGAGAAAAGAGGGCCAACACACTAAAATCTTCGTAGGTTTATATATATATATATATATATATAATATTAATGATAAGAGAATGAAAATAATCAATTCGATCTGGAAATCTTTGTTTTACCGAACCGTTTTATAAAGCAAGTCAGTAAGCTAAAGAACGGTTTCCCACACATAAAGTACGATACAATACAGCCACATACGTGGTAACTTTAGTTTATATTAAATATGTGACGTTCTATAAGTGTTCCCTGTGTGTCCCTTACGTTGAATAATATATACTCGTATATATATTTTGATACACATATAGACTCGTACGTGCTCATATATTTACCTTGGATTGGACCTTGGGCAGGGGCTATTACGATAATATGTTTAGTCAGTTTTTGTCATTGTTTGTTCAGACATTTATCTTCATTTATATCTTGACACCTCCCACAAGGGTACACAGAGGGGTGAGCAGGTGTGTCTAGTACTAGACAAGCACTCTTCACATGAGATATATTTTAGGTAACAACGTCACTGATCGCCGTTTTTTAAACCACTTCTACATCTTGAGTCTTTGAAATTCATCTCAAATATTTTGGCAGGTTTTGTTTCGATGTTTTCCTAAACCGTAAAGCATTGAATCTACATAAAGAACTTATATCTACCTTAGTCTTAGCCGGTAGCCAGATCGATTTCCTCCTTTTAGTAAGTTTTCATAACGAAATTCCTCTAATCACATACCCCCAGACATATAATAATAATAATAATTCATTTATTTCAGATATTAAAATGAATAATATTTCAAATATATATGAACTTGTCCGCACTCAACGCTAAGCAGCAAATACATATAGCTAAAATGCAATAATTTATCTTCAAAAACAATATTGAGGCTTGATTGGGATGGGGTGTATGTTTGTAAAATATAAAAAAGATATCCCCAGATCCAAGAATTCATTCCACTCACAATCAATTATATTTGTTATTCAATAATCGTGACCGTGAATATGAAAATCGTGATTGAAATAGTAGGCATGCATGTACTTTATACCAAAATGCTTGGATGCGAGGTCGTATATTATGACATCAGCCGAACGTACACGTACATGAAGACCTTCAATCAAGTAGAATTCACGGCTCAATTATTATATATACCTACATAGAGTAGGATTAATTAAATATTTAAACTACTGCGTATTTGCCAAGTAGTTATACTTCTGAACTGTTCCTGAAAGGATAGAGAGGATTGAGCGGATTGCGATAATTCACTGCTTGCGCTTTAGACTAAGCAAAGCTCGTATTATGGGAACTAGTTAAAAAAGATATACATAGTTTAATCATTGACACATCTAAACTATGCTTATATTAAATAATATTCGGGTTATCACTACAATATCACTTCAATACAATATTATATATTCCCAACGTGATATAAATCCGCATCCTCAATATTTGTAACCTAAAGGCGTATTTTTTACTGTCTGGGTTTAAACAAAATCGAAAGTTAAGGTTGTATGTTTAAATGTATACCTGTATGGTTGATTGATTTTTGATACATTTATGAAAGAGAACGTAAACAGGTGAGCACGTTTTAAGATTCTTGATGATGAAGGTGTGTAAGTCTAGAAAGAACTGGTGCTGAAAAAAGCCGTGGTGGCTGAGTGGTTCGAGCAGTTGCCTGCGACACAAAGATCGCAAGTTCGAATCCCGACTGTACCAAAGAGTTTTTCTGAACTTAAGTACAGTGATTAGTCACACCACGAGCTTTACGGTGAAGGAAAACATCGAGAGGAAACCTGAATACGTCTGAGAAGAAATTCAAAGGCGTATGTGTAGTCGTGCTGGAGTAACGGCGATGGACTCGCCATCTGTCACGTTGGCACCTAATATACCTCTGTCGGAAAGTGGGTATGTAGGTATTGCCTATACACCTCTGTCTACCCCTTCGGGGACCCTTGTGGGAAAAAAAAACAAGCATTATTATACATATATATCAACACTGGTTGATCTTCGAATTGTTTACACAGATCGTGGACATTGCGGTTGAGAATTCACGTTTCATTGCTAAGATACCGAGCACAAATGAGACACAACGTACTTTTCATTTCATTATGCAAATTATAATAAAATTCGTGCTATGAAATACCACTAATGGCCGAGTAGTTTAGCAGTCATAGCAATCAAGATTGCAGTATCAACCTCCCACCACTTAAATACAGCGACTTATTACAATGTGAGCTTTATAAAACCTGCATACGTTTGAAAAGAAAGTCAAAGACCCATGTATAGCCGTGGTCGGAAAACGGCTCGCCATCGGTCAAGTTGACGCCTAAATATAACCCTGGGGAAGAATTTAGATACCTCTGCCTACCATTTTAAATTAAAATATTTTGTACACCTTAATATTTTTACTCCCCGAGTAAATTAAGTAATGAAACCAAAAAAAATAAGTTTAATAAATTCGTAAGGAAAAGGTAAAATATCGAGGAAGGTAAAAGACAAATCTTAGGCGAGGTTTCCTCAGTACTCTCCTTATTTCCTTTGGGAAAATGATACAGACGACCCCCGGGAGTCGAAATTGCATATCCGAATTAATTCAATCTTGGAACGCCTAATTTGTACCGTGTGTTTACCACACACTCAGGTATGTATAAATTAATCATGGTTAGAATAGATATGGGGCAATTACTATCCTACATTATGTATAATTAAGATTTTCTGACGATAGAAGAACCAATTTTATGCCGCCGATGAGTTGCAAAATTTTCAAATACAGAATAATAGTTTTTTTTGTCACGTTCGTTAGTCATTTAGAATCTCAAGTATTATTAAGGGTTAGCTTCTTTATTTTTACTTTTTTCATAGAGTTCGTAGTTAGATATTGTCCGGATATTGCGGCAACTGTTGGTAATATACGTTCATAGTTTTCTAAACTACAGCATCCTATTTAAGACCAATAATAAGTTCTGCCCAAATATTTTTTTTTTTACTATTTCCCTAGTATATTTCGTATGTGATGCTACAGGAATTCTTCTAAACATGTAATCCCACATCAAGATAACCATTAACGACAGTGTGCAACAGCATGTAAGCAATCATTTTAGATTCAGATGTGTATTACTCGTATTTATTTAAAAAGCTTAGGACTCCTTGGTAGCCGGGTGGTCGGAGTAGTAGCTTGCAACACAAAGGTTGCAAGATCGAATCCCGACTGTCTCAATGATTTTTTCTCAACTTATATATATATCCTCACGCCTTCCCACAAGGGTCCCCGAAGGGGTAGGCAGAGGTGTATAGGTAATACCCACACACCCACTTTCCGCCAGAGGTATATTAGGTGCTAACGTGACAGATGGCGAGTCCATCGCCGTTACTCAAGCTCTACTATACATACGCCTTTGAATTTCTTCTCAGACGTATGCAGGTTTCCTCTCGATGTTTTTCTTCACCGTAAAGCTCGTGGTGTGACTAATCACTGTACTTAAGTTCATAAAAACCCATTGGTACAGTCAGGATTCGAACTTGCGACCTTTGCGTCGCAGGCAACTGCTCGAAACACTCGGCCGCCACGGCGTTGAAGATATATTATTTAAATAGTTCTTATAGCATATTTAGAAATTACTAGGCAGCGGGATAACGTGGAGATTAGTAGTAACTCTATTAAATCTTCTACATCTAACTAGTTCATCCAATTCCAATCTACGTTGTTAATATTAAACGTCTTAATTCAACCTTGACAAGCGAATACATATTCAAATTGAAGTAGATTTCCATTGAAATATAATAAAAATTGAAATAAAATTAATAACTATCAAGAAGGGAATTTCACATAGGTATAAATATTGTTTTAGAAATGTCTAAGGAAGACGCAGGTCTATTAATATTCGAGCGGTTTTACGATTATGTGTACATGTTTGCACGCACCCATGGTTCGTTTGGAACAAATTTAATAAGAGACATTTAATATGAAATATGTTTAATTATTTCGTGTGTGTAGAAACATATTACTAAATTAATTAAATCTTCAAAGCAAGCAATCTACTGGGATTAATATAATACCGACATGCATGTGCAAAATGTCTACGCATATTCGCGATATTCTTTTGAGGACACGTAACATTCCAGGTTTATCATGATCAAAGTTAGAAAAACATTGGAAATTACAAACGGTGCGATCTTGTGTTCTGTTATATTTATTTAAGATTAAGAAAGGATTATAATACCCTTCAAATCATATGTGTGCTGGAAAAGAGGGACCGGTTTGTGTCTTATGTGTAATTAATAAAAAAAAAAACAAAATTTACATGAAAATCAGTACCTGTGTGACTATTATAATTAACTTCTCAATATTATCTCGGAATAATTTCACACAATTTAACCTGGTCATCCCTAGGGTAAGCAAAACTCATTTTATAGGAGCTAATCAAACCCGCAAACTTAAAGTTCTCAGCTAGGAGCTCTGACGAGCCAGAGACTTTACATGCCTTCTAATAAGTGTTACGAAAACTATACGCAAATATTATGATATTTGCAAATAAATTTGTGCGAAGGGTAAGATATTTTCGACTTTTAGAACGTCAACACCAAAGGGCAGGAAGAAATAAAGCGCTATAAATATTTTCTGCAAGTAAAGAGCCGTGGAATAGATTTATAGCGCGAAGGCAACACGCGCGCATATTTTGCAAATCCTCCTATGGGAAGTTCTCCTCGAGCTACTCCTATTTATATCTCAATATTTGCCGCGTTAAGCGTTCACATTCACGAATGATTCACATTCGCACACGTGAGTTATGCGGGCGTATTGACTATTTGGAGACCCGTGACCCGATTCAAGCTCCTAAAACTTACTTTGACAACAGGTACATTTTAAGAAGTGTATGACCTAAGATCATGTTTTCATTCCTCGGTCTGGTGTTTATTGTACGTTTTCTTGTGTACCTTTGTTTTTCATTAGATATATGTATGAGAAGCGTAGTAACAAAGTGATTTTCTGCCTATGAACAATAACACAATGTCTTTCAAATAGTTTGAAATTGTAAGAAAGTGTTATTAATCGACACATTCTTAGTTTATTCTATTAAGCAATTTAAGTTAATCTTAAATAACTCATTAGTCTTTAGGGCTAGATCTTTATTCTCATGCCGTGCCTTCTAGTAGAGTATGCACAGAATAGCAAAAAATATATGGATTTGAGAATCCTCTGAAAATCGAGCTTTTAGCGTTGAGCCACGATGGTTTGTAGTTTTGAATACAGACTTTTTTCTAAACTTCTGGGTAAGGATCTCCCTTGTAGGAAAGTTCACAACTCCAAATTATTTATCAAAATATAGAGAAGTATGCATATCGTTGACTAGGTTCCAAATAACATCCGCTGACCTCCTAGGTTAATTTATAAAGAATCTGAGGAATACGAAGAGTGTATTTTCAGTCTGTAATAATTTTAAGCTATCTCCGTACTATAATCAACTCAGAACTTGGAGAAAAGAAAATACAGACCTACGCATCCATTAATATTCGAAAGGAAAAAGAACATATTGGTACCCTGATTTGCTAACATTTTCTTAACCATCCATTCACCTTAACCACGATCGATGTGGATCACCAGTTTGTTTTGGAAAGAGTATAGGCACACTTGGCTTAATATCTTTAAGCTTCGTATAGGAAGATATATTGAAGGCTTAATTCAAGAATTTAAGTGTTATTTATTCTTTACTGGGGCACGCGTAAAAGATTACTTTCAAACATAAGTGCGATGTGCTCGGTCTATCGTGTAATTTTACGGTACTCTACATAAGGCTTTCTTTCATTATGAAGAAATGTTTCTAATATTTGCTTACTCATTGAGTGTGTAATGTAACGTAATATTTAAATTTTTTATACATTTCGTTTTAAGAAAGATGATGAGAAATTATATTTAAGGATAAGTGAAGAAAGATTGACGCAACAGATAAATGGTGCAAAAGTGTCTGGATGCTAAAATATAAGAGGACCACATTCCAACGACCTTGATCAAATCCATCAAAAGCTCAAGGATCAGTATTTCAATACTACCGGAGTCCGGCGAGTATGTCTTAACAGATCTAGATGAAAAGAAAGAGGTCTGTAAGTCTAAAGAGTCCTATCGCTCTGCTCTCGGCATACTCCATGAGGGACTGGGCGAGGAAATATGTAAGTATATTTATAAATATAAATTGAACTATCGGATTTGTATACCAACCTTTTGCTCACAAATAGAAAGTCTTTGAAAGTATCTTTGCTTTGAAATCAAACAAATATTTACATGCATTTACCTTACTCATTGATTCCGTTCCACGCTTCGATACGACAAAGCGTCTATAGAAATCTCTGCATACCAAGTCACACGAAAATGCACTCTCTGATACACAGATATGAGGGAATGGTCATGCATCGCTTTGAAGACGTCGTCGGCTCCACTTGAAAGGGTAAGAGCCGGCATTCATGTATGTAAATGTAAAACCACCCTAATGTTGTGTCGGAAATCACTTTTAGCAAGCGGTTCGAGTATTTTATTTTTGAATAATGTTAGACATGGGTGGTGAAAAGGTTGATTTATAATATTGAAGGCGGATGGAATTGTATTCTTTATAATGTTAGTTATAAGTTAGTAGTAATAAGAGACTGATGAATTTGGACGAAGCGAAAGAGGTATGTAAGTCTAGAGAGAACTGGCGCTCTATACTATCTGCCTACCCCGTAAGGGATTCGGCGTGATGATATGTATGTATAAGTTAGTAAGTGGTTTTACTTTCACAAAACAAAATTAGCTTATACTTACCTACACGAAGAAACTATTTATACAGCGTAGTTATATGGCCTTTTTGTACCGTGGTAATGATGCATTTTGAGGTTTGGGACATTTAGTTTTCGTTTAGTTAATAAGTCTGTTTATTACTTGTTTTAACTATTTCATTATTATGTATTCGTATTTGATGGAAACAACATAAATGAATATAGGGTAATAATTAATTTATCAAACGATGTAAAGGTTTTAGAGTTCAATATTTGTATCTTCACGAAGTTAGGAAGTGCATCAGATAGACGCAAGATACGATAATTATCAAAGTACACATCGCTCTAAGCTGCAACAAACAAACACAGATACATCTCATCAATGTTAGCACGGGCTTGATTATTTGATCGCCAAACATCTTGTTAGCTACATGCACGTATCTAAGCTAAGCAATCACTATAAGTATTTTTTTCTTTATTGTTTAAGTACCATATAGACGTGGTGGCCGAGAGTTCGAATCCCGAGTTTTACGGTGAAAGAAAACATCGAGCGGAAACCTGCATACGTCTGAGCAGCAAGTCAAAGGCGTATAGTATATAGATAGTGCGTGCTAGATTGATGCTTCGCGGTTTCATCCACGAGAAATTTGATTATCATGACTAAAATACATTAATAACTGGGTATGTGGTACTACCTATAAATCTCTGCGTACCCCTTCAGAGACGCTTGAAGAAAAGCGTAGAGCAAAATTGGGGCTCTCGTTAGAGTAGTATACCAATATTACAAAAAATGGCAGCGGAATAACACCGATCTAATGTAGAGTTGTGTTCCTGCGGTGAGTAAGGTTTCAAGAGGTCCCTAAGGAGGCGCTGTGTTTATAGGCCAGAATATAAGACAAATTCTTTCTTTTACAAAACGTGGCTTACTAAATATTATGTATTAGAAGTGCTGGCCCATTTTATGATAAGATGTTAAAAGGTATCCTTATTGTATTTTAAATCTGCTCAGTTCAGCTTATACCTAGCTAAACATCAATGTTTTACTACAATATATATCGTATCCACATGCCTTGCCACAAGTGTTCCCGCAGGTGTAGGCAGAGGTGTATAGATAGATGGTTATAATTTTAGGTGCCAACGTGACAGATGGCGAGCCCATCGCCGTTACTCTACGACTAGACATACGCCTTTAAATTTCTTCTCAGAAGTATGCTTGTTTCCTCCCGATGTTTTCCTTCATCGTAAAGCTCGTGGGGTGACTAATCACTGTACTCACTAGTACAATCTGGATTCGAACTTGCAATCTTTGTATTGCAGGCAACTTTTAAAACCACTCGGCCACCACGGCTGTTTACTCAGGAAAGTCTATATTATTTAAAATTTCATTCCAATTTCCAGTTATAAAGTACATAATAATAAAAGTTATTCATTATTAACCAAAATCATTCAGCTCAAAAGACAAACGTATGTTTTAAATAATTATAAGTACATTTCAATGTTTCTTATAGCAACATAAAATGGTAGAAGCGTAGATAACGGCCGGAATGGCGGTCTAATGACATTTTAATAGTGGGCCAGGAAGCTCTAATACACCGATAAATACCGGCGTCATATTCACCATCGTGTTACGGTCTGTTTCGAGAACGGCAAATTTAGCATGTACTCGACAGAATGTGAACAAACGTACATAAAATTATTAATGACACGAACGAACACCCCGTTTAATAAGACCTGAATAAATAAGTGGTAGATTTAACCGTGACGAGGGCATAAAATATGCTCTATAATAATATCTGGAATATCCGTCGTCCGACTGTTGGGACTATTTTATCATTTTCAACTTTTTGCCCATAAAGCATCCTAAAGCCGACGACATTAAATTAACCACGGTCATTCCTGGTTAATCCCTTGATAAAGTATGTTATATGGAATTTAAGAAGTCCGTTCACGCTGTATTAGGCAGCTTATGTTACTTACTAGATTGGACCCGCGGTTTTCTATCGAAAAAAATAAATTCATTCGCCGTCTTTGTTTACTGTTTTTTTATAAGTATAATAAAAGTATATGTACCATGTAACTTTTTTTATTTGAAAAAAACCTTTATAAACCTGAATTGAATATGACATGCCTTATTGCTATTGCATTGTGTTTTTATTATTTAATAAATCCTTACTAATATAATAAATGTGAATGTAAGTTTGTTTGTTACGCTTTCACGTAGAAACTGTTTAACCGATCGTCATAAAACTTTGTACACATATTCTCGGAGGTATTAGAAGTAACATAGGATACTTTTTGTTGAAAAAAAGTTTTTTTTTACTAAAGGTAAAAAAGCTGTCTACGCCGACGAAGTCGCGGGCACAGCTAGTAAATTATAAATATGTATCAAAACAGCTCATAGTGTATCTATACCTTATTTCATCTAATATCGCTTAGTAGGTTTTGAGTAAAAGAGATATCTCTTTCGACGAGACAAACATTCTCACAAATTTTCGCATGTATTATATCAATAGAACTTTGTAAGTGCTGCAGTCAGGCTGAAGTATTAGTCATAAAGGGATGGCAATCACCATAATGTCATGACCATTGCATGATAATGGATTTCACAAAAATTCGACCACCTGTCGTATTGAGAGTATTTTATGACTGGACTTCGTCCACATTCATCAGTCTCGTCATACTTGCTCGTCGGATTCGAGTACTCTTGACGTTCCCGTCCTTGAGCGTCTGATCGATTAGATTTAGGTAGTTGGAACGTGGTGCTTCTGGCTGTAACTAAACTTAAAAAAAAAACTAAATACCCATTCACTACCTGACAAAAGTACATAAATGTGTACATAAATGATCTATTCAATTGGAGGCGAGATTATCCGATCCTCAATCAGTTAAAAGATACCATCAAACCTTCAGACTATAACGCCATAATATGTTTGAGAAACGTTAACAAAGCGCAAGGAATATGTTAGTCTTTTGTTTTTAAATAACAATGAGACATAAAAAGTCAAAACGGAAGTACAAATAGTTAATTGTATTAACGTCCCACGAGCCACTATTATTTAATTTCCGGATGTGCGTTATTGAGAAAATGTTTAAACAAGGTCGGTCTGGGGTCTGTCTGTTCAACTCAAATTAGGAACAATTTTTTTAATATGTTCCTATACATACCAGCTGTCCCGGCCAGTCTCTTTAGACATGCTCGCTGGTTCAACATTATTGGACGGAATTTGCACATTTCTGCTCACAAAAATTATTAATATTTATTTATTTAACATCAAAATTTACATCTATTATCACGGGACCAATACAACAATTATTTTGGCAATTGGGGTGTAGAGAACTAGTCAGACTAGTAGAGGCAAAACTTAAGTTGCACTCTATAAGAAATGCAAAGGTAATGTGTTGATAGTAGAATCGTAGGGTCAGTATGACCTCAGGACCCAGGCATCGCTAGAGCCTTTATGTTAGGTAGCGGCTGACCCTCAGGCGGACAGGATGCTTTGTCTTATTTGTTATTTCAAAAAGCCGGTAAGCTCTCCAACACCTCTTAAATAGTAGCTTACAGTTGATTGTTGAAATCTAAAAAACAAGGAAGTATAAATTAAGAGAGGGCGTTAAATTCCTCGGTTTGCTGTCAATCCTTACAAAGGCATCTATAAGTATGACGGAATTAAAATTCCATTCAAATGGCCCTCCAATAGGCGTAGTGGAGGTCGCGTTCTACTTATTTTTTTATGGTTTTAGCATGAAAATAGACACGGAATCCTAGATTATTATAACAATAGGCGTATAAATGTCATAATTAAATTATAGGTTGCTTTGTTATGAGACTATAATATTAAGAAACCGCGAGGCGTATCAAACCGGTACCCTCAATGAATTTAACGATTTCCCTTTAATCTTCACGCCTTTCTATATTACCTAAGGAGACGATAGGGGTAATAATAACATTTCGGGGAGATTATATAATTGTCAATGTGACATTTAGTTATTCCTCGTTGGAACCTATGTCTTGGAATATATAGGCATCCAGGTGCCATTATTATCATGCAAAGTTTTTTTGAGACCTGAGTCTCGTAATAAGTTTAGATCTGTAATTTTTACTTCATAGGTGAAATTATGACACTTGTCTATCACTGCTTCTTACATTTTTACGCTTTTGCTTCTTTCATTATACAATATCATACTGAGCCTAATACTTTTATATAGGTACGGAATTAATGAAATCTATGGGATTAATAGATGACATAACAATGGTTCCGTGCAAATGTGTCTGGAGAAAGAGGGTCAAAGGTCGGATCATCAAGGATTCTCAAAACCAGCGAGCGTCTATGAAGATGCTGATGAATGCGGTTTAGGAGACATAAGGCTGTAAGGCTAGATGAGCTCAGAGCTCTCTGCTTACCCCATAAGGGAATCTGTGATACTGGAAACAGTTTGAGTCAGAAGATATCAGAAGTGTATTAATGGTAATTTTGTAGCAATAGATTCTGATATCTATTCTATATATTCCGATAATGATTGACTCATTATATTGCAAATATAAAGACTTCTCCCAATATACAGACGTGTGTACCCAACACATGTGTTATATAGTCACCAATAACTGTAGATTCATTAAAGTAAAGGGCTGTTTTAAGACAGCTTACACTTAAACAGTTGTTAACGACTTGTGATAATTGAACATCGGATTTAAAATTCCTCGCATTCGATACCTTAACTAGCAACATAGATATAATAATCTATTATATCTATGGCTTACAGCAAGTATTTTTATACGCTCTTACTATTCCACTCTACGAACTCATTACATGCTGATGGGGTACCGCTATTCCTATAGAATATCTTAAGGAATAAACAAACGTATCGTATAAACAAGTATTTTATTTTATACATTAGTATTCTCAACTCAGTAGAAAGGGTTTCAAAATTCGGGTGCTTTTGTATCGCGGATAGCGGCACTGTGTATTATCGTGTATTCCTTTAAGTGGTCTCAGAAACGGCTGCTTTCCATAAAATTCCAGATAAAAAAAGATGTGTGTCAAGGAGCAATACTCGGCATTCCAATGTTGATGGGACATGTTTGTACCATTTTGTAGCTAGATAAACTTTTAAAGAGGATTCTTTGTAATTCATTACAGGCTTGTCCTGTGGGTGAGATTATAAAGGCTTTTTCTGTACATTCCAATGAGAAAAAGCTTTTTTACTTACACCTTCCGTGTAGTCCGTTAGTATATATACAAATTCCTATAAACATATAGAGTACTCGAAACCGACGAGCATGTATGAAGAAACTGATGAATGTGGACGAAGCGAAAGAGGTATGTAGAGAGAACTGGCGCTCTATACTCTCTGCCTACCCCGTTAGCGACTCGGCGTGATGATATGTATGTATAAACAGTTTATATCTATTTTATATATATTATTATATATCTATTTCATCAAATTTAGTCTCTCACGGGATAGGCAGAGATGAGTGGATCGCACATTTATCTTGATCCTGAGAGAAGGTGTTTGTTAAAATAATTTAGCAGAGAGTGACATAATACCGCAGAAATTTGTCACACTTTTAAATATTAGGTATTTAAAAAACTCGCATAACTGCGTTAATTTGCTTATTCGCAAATTCTGGGAACGGTTAACATTTTTCACGATACTCATTACCACTACAAAAATACCGAGTTGGCAAAACGTTAAGCGAGAAAAAAGTGTATAAATAACGAAAACAAAATATTCAGAATAAAATTTAGACGATTTGCAAGCCCGCCTACTAAAATGCTTACAGAGTGATGTCGGTACAAAAAATGCTACTAAAAACCTTAAGGGGTCATTAGAGGCGGAGCTACCATAATAAAAACCGACGTGTTATCTTACGCCCTTAAACCAAAAAAACATCTTACGCCAATAATTCGTAGAATTTGACTTCTCAGAACAAAACAATGTATTTATTTAGAAAAGTAACCTTTTAGAAGCTCGTAGTAACATCACAGCCAGTAATTTAGAAAGCAGTAAAATTTCAATTATGCACTAATAACTTTTCTTTCAATGTATTCCACCGCCACTTTCATTCGGCCCGCTTGATGGTAAGCGTTGCCTAAGGGCGCTTACAAATCTACGGTTATCAATCGCACGTAGCCTGCAATGGCAAAATCTCCCCACACTTCAAGTATTCCATTCTAAGAAAACATCTTGTCGGTAGTAATAAAGAAACCGTAACACTGGTAGCCGGCTAAGGGTAAGTTAGCCCACCATGAAGGCATATGGGCATTTGCGACCAATTACGCTTTGAGCGCAAAAGCTCCCGCTAAATCACGTGTGACTGCCCAATATTTGCAGGTCATTAGGGGGTGTAGGGACTTGATCTTTATATTTTCACGACATTGCTTCCGTTTGCCCTTTGACGCCTAAAAGCGTAAACATTGTCGCGTATAAATAGCCGACTCGTCCCTGCCGTACTATTTACATGGCTAGCGTAATTCATATTAATATTATGTATATGTACATACATACATATCATCACGCCAAGTCCCTAACGGGGTAGGCAGAGAGTATAGAGCGCCAGTTCTCTCTAGACTTACATACCTCTTTTGCTTCGTCCACATTCATCAGTCTCTTCATACATGCTGGTCGGTTTCGAGTACTCTTAACGTTCCCGTCCTTCATAGTCCGATCTTGATATTTGATCCAGGTAGTTGGAACGTGGCCTTCCTCTGCCTCTTCTTGCACACACTTTTGCTTTGTATATCTGTTTCGTCAATCTTTCTTCACTCAGCCTTTCTATGTGTCCAAACCAACGTAACATGCCTTTCTTCATCTTATGTATATGTAAATTATATATATTTTTATATATATTGTACCTTACATTAAGATCAGAACAAGAAAGGTTGTAGTATAGATATAGCATTTGTACACGTGTACATATATATATATATATATTTAATAATTATTTTAATTACTTATGGGGTAATTAATTAATTACCCCATATACTCCCTTATTTCTTTAATTATAATTATATCTGACGCCTGCCCTCAAGGGTACCTGAAGTGGTATGCAGGGGTGTATAGATAGTATCCACACACTCACTTGCCGCCAGAGATATATTTTACCTAAATAGAGATATTTAGATAGATTATATATAGATAGATTAAATATCTATAATTATAAGTGCATGTTCTTTTTTGTAGGTAGTCATATATGTTTGAATAAAAAAACAAAAAACTCTTATAACATTCATTTACATATTATCTAAGATATGAAAGTGTTCTGCAATGCAAGCAATCTCGAAGGATCATAATATATCATGTCAAGTCTCCCAACGTTCACCACGTAAAAATATTTATATTAGCCTAAATTTTTTGTTTGAAAAATGCTGGAACTTTGAATTGAGATTTCTTACCTCTTAGAAGAACTGAAATTGAGCAGAAATATCTTTATTTTGAGATTTCGATCGAGTTCTTTGATTTTATTAATTTATTTAGTAGGGAATAAAAGTAGACAGCCGAATTCCATCAAGCGGATGAATACCATCTGAAACGGACGAATGGTTAAAAATATTAGGTATACGACCACATAAGCAAACTTTAGTAGGGACATATTATGTTGGTTAATTCATTATTGTATTGTAACTTTAGTCAGTTTTAAAGAGACTACTGAACATTGTTTATTTGAATATACATACGTAGATTTTCACACAGGTTTGGTAGGTAGAAATAAAAGAGACTACTTTTCACATTTAGATATCTTTGACTCGGTGGAGTAATTGAAAGGTAAATGAGTACCTTTCGCAAACTATGCTCTATGAGCTGTAAACATGCCATAACATGCTTCAGACACTTGATAAAACGTATATCCCACATGGGTCGGGTCTGAGATCATCAATCTGATGTGGTGAGCCTACCCTTTCCACGTGTAAACATGTTTTGTAGTCGCAAGACTTCTTACTGACTTACTTCATGTAATCTCACCACAAGGGTCGCTGAAAGGGTAGGCAGAGGTATAACACCCACATTTCAAAGTAGATATATTTAGGTGCCAACGTGATAGGTGGTGAGCCATCGCCGTTTGTCAAGCACAACTATACAAACGAATTTTGAATTTCTTCCCAAACGGACTCGCCATCTATCACGTTGGCACCTAATATATCTCTGGCGGAAAGTGGGTGTATGGGTATTACTTATACAGCTCTGCCTACCCCTTCAGGGACCCTTATGGGAAGGCGTGAGGATATATTGTATGCATGTAAATAGATATATGTACGTGTTACATCTCTGCCTACCCCTCCAGCGAAGGAGCAAAGTAACATTACATTTACAATAATACTTTTCTAAAATAATACAAAATTAATAATCCACTCTCAATCTATTCATGTAACTCCTAAGGGTGCGAGAGCACTACTCACCTCGGATTAGCAGATTATCAAAACTTCGAATAAATTTGTTGACGACTGTTGTTATATTGTATATTTTAATGTATTTAAGAGCCCGATTAAATATTGAACACATCATAATCATGAATAGGTATATATATTCTGCGTATAAAGGCTAATGTTAATGAGACTGTTTGTTCCTCTTTCTCGCAAAAAAAAAAAAAACAGAATTGGATGGAATTTGGCAAAGATATAAATTACTAGCTTATGCCCGCGGCTTCGCCCGCGTGGAGTAAGAAAAAGCCGCTATGCCGTGAAAGAGCCGATATCATACATTATGATATAAGAACTTTGAATTTTTCAGGTTTAAAAAAGAATTGCCTATTTCCTATTCCCAGGTATAAACTATCACCATTTCAACTTTCAACTAAATTGGTTCAGCCGTTTGGCCGTGAAAGAACCGCAAACATCCAAACTTACAAACTTTCACATTTATAATATTAGTAAGATAAGATTAGCTCGATTATTATGGATATGTTTTATTCCACACAAAAAATTACGGTATCAATCAGCTTAGCTACGAAGCTAGGTGCGTAAATAGCATATGTATTACTGAGCTTGTGCACTAGTACACATCATATCGCAGGTACCAAATTATGCAGCTAACATTCTTGGCAATATGCCACGCAGAAGTTAGTAACATTGCCCAACATTAATAACATGCTTGTCATAACCACCCTGGGTATGGGTACATTCCGTAAGTTAACGTTTGGGATTCATAGTCTAGTCTATAAGAAGGTTTATTCAGCACGAGGGATTGATAGGAGCCCTACACTCGTTAATTGTAAGTACTTTATTAACGTGGAACTGTCTGTTTGTCAGCTGGCACCTAAAAATGTATAGCTATGTCTGACGAAAAATGTATATATGGGTACTATCTACCTGTCTCTACGCCCAACCCTTCGGGGTCTTTTTTGGGAAGGCGGGAAGGTATTGTATGATTAATGTGGATGAAGCGAAAGATGTCTGTATGAAAGTCTATACAGAACAGGCGCTCCCTCCCGGTGTTTCTCACGGGATAGGCAGTGTTCACTCTTTCTGTTTCCAAATGTATGTATGTTTTAACATGACAACTAGAGAAACTGAACAGTTTACCAAACGTTTTCAAAGATAATTTGGCAATATATTGGAGTATAGTTTATCAACGAAAAGAAGGAGAAATAACTTACCCGAACACTCCTCATCAATTACGATTTAAATTATCCGTCAAAAGTTTGTTGAAATAAGAAACTATATTTTAATTCTGACTTCTAGTTGATTGCCTCCGCCAAAATACCTAAGTTACTTAATTAAACCCACCCCGAGGTTGAACAATGGAACTTTTAAATGTGTCTAGTTCGCCAACTGACATGACTTAGCCTTGCGTACCTACTATGACCCTTGAACCAGCCATAATGTTAGGCAAGCAATATGCAGTAATGTCGGCCCTTTCTGCGAGGGTAGACTTATTCCATAATCTTATAAACTTACAACTGACATTTTCGTCTCTAATCGCTAGATCAAATGGACTTAGTGAACTGAACTCCTACTAACCTTTACAACGGTTAAATTGTTTTATCTAACAATATATCTCACTACTAATTACGTAAGCCACAAATCTGATAGAATGTCTAGTAAAATCGTTTTAAAGCTTATGTTTGTGTTTGCGACTTATGTAATTAATATATATAATTATTTCATTTAATATAGATACAAGCTGCTGTGCCCTGCGGTTCCATAAAAATAAAAATATGCGTAAAAATCTATTTCATTTAATATTTTTTGTAATAAAAGTATCCTATATCCTTTCCAATACCTTAACCAATTATGTATACAAATATTCATGATAATCGGTTAAGTAGTTTTTACGTGAAAGTGAAACAAACTTATATTCACACTCATAATATTAGTAAGGATGCTGACTCATTATTTAACTATTATCTACGACTATGTATTCTAAGTACCTATATACAAAGTATTCTCGTTAAAAGAATATAAAGAAATAGAATGCCGTTCTATTTTTCTACTATTCTATTTTTAAATGTGTTGTTCACATTATTATATAAGTCCACCACAGTCCCTCACGTGGTAGCAAATTAGATTATTAACAACAATTTAGGCGCTAGTATGGAACTTATGAACTTCGTATACTACCGGCTCGATAGCTTTATTTTATAGCACCGCAAAAATTATATAATATCAATGTTGTTGAGCTAAACCTATATAAAATGTTGGTCTTAATATGGGACATAAGAAGTTAGAATAATTTATCACCTGTTCCAACAATCCACTAAATAAAAAGTGGCAAAACATAGTTTGAATCTGTCTTTTAATTACTGTGCAGCTACATGTGTCATAATAAAGGGAGAAAACGATTCCGTATCATCATAGAGTATTAAAAAGATTTGCTACTGATATAGTGCATCCTAGAGGAGTACTGCCACAGAAGGCCGGTTCGAATTTGAATTTCGGGAGATCCAAATGCGTACTGCGACGCGACCAGCATAGTAATAACTTTGTTGTGTTTTGCAATTCTTTGCAATTGTTGGTAAAAAGCGTTGGTTTTCTGGATAAATGTGTAACAAGTTTTTTTTCTTTTACAGGTAAATATGCTGTTTGGTTGAAGATCTAGCGGTACAAAACATTTCAAACTTCACATCCACAATATGAAACTTACATCCGTGAATTCTGATGTAATTAATATTTTTAGACGGCCATGGCCAACAGCTAGTTGGAGCTTTTGACTGCGAAACTTGAGGTCGCGGGCTCGCTTCCCGCTGAGGGCATACGTGTATTTGTGTGATGAGCATGAGTATTTGTACCTTAGTCTTGGATATGTATGTAACTGTGTATATATCTATAAGTAAATCTATCGTTGTCTAGTTATCATAACACAACCCTTGCCTGATTTGGGGCTTTGTCAATTTGTGTGGAATGTCTCAACGTATTTATTTAATCCACGCATATGGTGTTTCCTTATTTACAAACATGCAATTCGTCACAAGGACCGCAAATGTATGACATTTAAATAAAATAAAATAAGCTAACAACACCACGGTGAGTAAAACGTTTTTTAGATGTACATATCTGCAAACTTCATAATAACATACTTCTTGCACCGATAGAGCCCTTATATAAGCACCCTTTTCTCAATAGTACATTTCTGTACGCATGAAAGATACGAAGTCGACGCTGCGTTCCTGAATTTTAGACTTTACCATGTGATGCTAAGGTTTATTTTTCTAATCGCACGTCTGCAACTAGGTATCTGATTTCCAGCCAGGTATTGGTTCTTGTCGCCCTATGCTCATCAGTTATCCATTCAAAGCTTATACAAAGTGGGATACCTTAGATTGGAGCTATAGATGACTCTTCTTCAATGCCATCTGATTTGCTTAAAAGCACTCAACGACTTGGGATAATTTACAGTTCAGTAAATAAAGCCGGAATTCCGACTGTGCCAATGGTTTATTCTGAACTTAAGTACAGTGGTTAGCCACACCACGAACTTCACGGTGAAGGACAACATCAAGAGGAAACATGCATACGTACGTTTGAGCAGAAACTCAAACACGCGTTTATAGTCGTCTTTGAGAAACGGCGATGGACTCACCGTCTGTTACGTTGGCACCTAATATGTATATGGAAAAACGGTAAAAAAAACCAGTGAAAAGTATGTCCGTTTTTTTTTCGGGGAAGCTTGCGGTATGTATCGAATGTATTTTATTAGGTATATGTGTACATGGTCATAACTACCTTAATATATTCGCAGATTAGGCATTCGTTACAACGACTTGATATGCTATCAAAACCTAACGGTCGAGAAAGAATACAAACGCCAGCAAACGTCCTGTATTATTCAAACAGAAATCAAAACTTCCTTTCGCCACTCGTATACCGTCGATTTAGCTTCATACGAATTCAGTACTCGGGGTGAAGTTGGACGCATCGCCTGCAGTCTTATGTCTTGGAATATAACTTTATTGGCTTCCAAAGTTCCTTTGAAAATGTCACAATTGGAAACCACAGAAGCTTATATCTATGGTAGTGTGTGGTGAGGCTATTTGAAGAAGCCATTTAAGACATATTATATCGATATCGTTTATATGAATTCAGCAGTCAGATGATTCATCTATAGCCCATTGACAAATCTGATCAAGATAAACCTGAAATTCCCAAGAGGTAATTTGAAATTACTTTTATGTAGCATTATTTTTTCCAGAGCTATTCAATGTAATGAGCTTATAGAAAGTATCGAAAGCATGGAAAAATCGAAAATAGAACTAATACGCACAACAATACTATAGGTCATTCAAAGAGGTTATATTGGTAGGGGTTGTTGGTAGTTCGGGTGGTTTCATTTTGCCAAAAGCGGCATGTCGGTCTGCATGCCTTGCCTTTGCGACAGCCCACTACGCTCAGTAGCTACGAACCCTTCGGCAGGGGTGGTTGTGCGCTCTTCCCGCGATGCCGCATTACGGCCTCACGTATCGTATATTTATGTGGTGAAGTTTTGTTATAAGACTTTTATCTTTTAGGAGTTTATATAATTACGTGAGTTTTAAGTAGTTTAAGAATAACGTTGGCTGGAAACCTTTTTGAGAAGTCTGTATATTTATTTAGTATCTAGTACTGTTACTACGATTCAAATGGCTATTTTAAAATTACTTGTACAGTAAAACGGGCCTCCATTTTTAAAGGTTTTTATTAACATTTTGTTTAAAACCAATAACGATGACGATGTCACAGCATTATAAATAGTTACACATTTTTTTTAACCTGTAAATAATATCTGACAAGTTTTAATAGCTAAAAAATCTATGAGCAAATGTGTTTAACATGGGAATTTATTTGATACCATTTCACGATTTCTACACTAGTCGTTAGTCGTCGTAGTTAGTTTCAACTGAGTTATTACTACTTATTTTTATTTATTGCATATTATGTAGGTATAGGCATATTGCGTAGGTAAATATTGCAATATTTACCTACGTACTGAGAGACTAAGACCTTTATTGAATTCAAACCAAACATTTTGCTAGTAATAATACTTGCTCATTAAATAAAACACACTGAACTTGTTATATAATGTATAGGTTTTATATAATGTGCAAGAATAATTACTTAATACTTCAGACATGAAGAAATTGACTTTTTATTTACTCGGCTCGATTCATTTCATATGGACACCATATGGGACCACTTGAAAATCACTGTCGCTATTAGAAAAGGAATCTCTGTGCGTCCGTAAGGGAACCGGTTTTTTGTCTCTATTACTAGCAGGCTCTCCGTTAAGCTATGTGAACTTATTGTTTAATGTTTACGTACTTACTCCTTATTAGTGTTCTAATGGGAAACATTCAAGGCTTCGCGCCTTTCTGGAACTCCACGAAGGTTTAGAGGTGCAAAAACATACGTATTTCACTGAATTTATTGTTGTTGTTTGAGCACTAAGCGGATACCCTATATTTAACTACCAACGTTACAGTTGGGGTGCGTCGGTCGCTGTCTTGTGGTTATTTCGAATGAGTTGTTATTTGCAGTAGTTGGTATTTAGATACGCCGCGGGTAAATAAGATTAGTTTTTTAATAATGTTTCTTCCAGTCAATAAACTTTTTTTTCGATCTTATAATAACGGCGGATATTTTAAAAACTATTGCGTTAACGTACTGGCAGTTCATAAAAAATCCTGGTTTATTTTGTTATTATATAATTTTAAGTGTGTGGGTAGTTTAGTTAGACACAAACGTGAAAAAGTAACAAACTGGTGCACATCATATTTTATTTATTGTCCTATACTAATTCCACACAAAACCTTCTAGTCACACACTAGAAACCTAATAACCGATATACATACAAAGTTATGTTTTTGATTACAACCTTCATATGGCAATTAAGACATGGTATTCGCGTTTATCATACAATAATACCGTAGCGGGAGTTGAAGTGGCGACCCCAAATTTCATGCACACGTTATAATTCTTGAAAGCGTGTCTTTGGCTTTTCAGGGTCTTACCAATATTAATGAAACTCGTACTTTGTCTATACAGAGGAAGACATCATTTGTCATAATTGACAAATTACGCGAATTAATTAATATTCTACAATAACAATTTCGTATCGATGTTGGCTGGCAGGTTTATTGCGTTCGGAACAGACGATTGACCGCGGAACCACACCCGGTGTCGAGGACAAGCAATTCGTTTCCCTTTGTCTTTAGCCCTAACTTATTTGACTGAAATATGAACACATTTCTATGATAAATCACGATTTAATAATATTTAATAATAATATTTTCTATCGAGCGATTATTGGGCAACATTTTATTTTGCAAATGTCTCTAGGCTAGCAACCTTACATACCTTAGTGGCATAAAATAATAGTGTATAGAACAGTCCTAAAAAGATTTTTTAAGGTGAGGCTTCTTAAGTAATAATTATGTAAGGTACTTTGTAGTACCTAAATAAGGTACTTTACTAAGGTACAAATAATACTAGTGTTTGTCCATTGGTAGAGGATCATAACAGAGAACAAAATCATCATGTATATAATAATGACTGATATTTGAGTTATTGGTTCCAAACAACTGGTTAACTAAAAATCTCCCAATGCAACTTGTCCAAATAGATTTCACGTAGGTATAATCTCGCCGTACATTCTATTTTTTAAATATGTATGTATAGTTACAAGCTAAAACAGATCATCATGTCACCTTTTCTGAGATTAAAATAAAAGTTATTATTACTTAAACTTCAAAACACCCTGTGTTTTTGATATGATATGATCTAGCAGCATTATTCTTACCGGAAAATCACAACTTATATTATATTACTGCAGTACTTAATAGAGAAATAAAGCTGTTCCTTCTTCACAATTTCTCAACGTGTGTTTGCAACGTAAATAGATTAACAGCCGCAAAATATCCAACTTCCTCTTCTCCACTACACATTTAATATAACTTGCTACATAATTTTCTTATTTTTTGGTAACTAGACGGAATTTGTGTATTACAGTCCCCAATCGTACTTGCAATAATCTGATAATAATTAGATTTTTATTCATACTTCGAATACATTTTAGTGATAACAAAGGTGTAAGGAGCGCCATTCTTCTCTTACACAGGGCAGTCACTTCTTACGCGTGCAAGAATTTTGTCGGGTACGAAGACCTTTACCATCCATTATTGAAAATTTGTGCAATCCATAATAAAATAAAATAAATAACTCACTCTCTTGCTAACCACTTTCAAACAATGTTTCATATAAACTAAACTTGACTAAACTAAAATTAGTTGACAAATTTTTTACTAATTCTAAATCTTCTAAATAATTCAAACTGTACTTACTGTAGTTTTCCCTAATGAGTTCATGCTAAACAGTCAATGTTTAACTTAATTAGAACCGTTTATTAATGTCCACCCATATCTCGTTGGGAACTGTGATTGCAATTTATAGCTACGATCAGTGTTTGACTGGTTTGTAGTTTATTCTAAGACTTGATCTAACTTAGATTGCTGCGCCCGCCTGTTATTACTTTCCGATAAAATAACTTAATGCATATAGTAGGCCCTACGGTACCAAGAAATATGCATAAATTGAATACAGCAGGTTTAGGATTTCACAAATTTTAACAGCCTTAAAGATCTACATATTACCTGTAGGTAATATGTTGGTTATACATTTTCGTCCACGCCTTTTTCCGAAACCATTATCTTTCTCCGAGACCATTCGTAAGACGGCATACGTCCTAAATTAATAGGCTATTTATATAACGCTAAGTAGGTAGTAAAGGTATAAATAGAAAATTGGAGTTATTAATAGTAAATTTTATTGACATAACCATTTATTACGTGGCCATATCGAACCATGCTTTCCGAGCGGTTTGTTTAAGTCACCTGAACCAAGGTGGATTTTCAAAACTTATGATCATCGATTAATAACACCACGCGCTTTACAGTGTAAGAAAACAGTGATAGGAAAGCTGCATTGGATTTAGAAGAAACTACGACATAGTCGTACTTAAGTAGCGGTAACGCGCTTGCCATCTGTCACTTTGGCACTAATGTAACTCCTATATGCCAATCCTTCCGGGGAGACTTGTGGGACTTGTGGGTAAGACGTGGAGATATGAGAATTTGGATTGACATTAAGTTTATTTGTTTCCAGCTTCCTACATACATGATTTGTCTGAATATTTAAGTGGATCTAGTTTTAATATTACATATGTCGCATACTCCATTGATGGAATTCCATACAGCGAGACTATATTTTTGCCTGGCAGACGTGATCATACAGTTCTTACAAAGTATGTCGTTTGTTGTGCCAAATCCCTTAGTAAGCAAAATATGACGATACGTACAGTTATAAATATTTCCTGATTTTGTATGATTGAATAGTTTATTGCATTCATTTTGTAATTGTATGGAGATTCATAATTTAAACGGGTTTTCGTATGTTCGTATTTGCACCCTTGGTAACGATTTTTTTATACGAAAGCAAATTACCTACTTACATTGCTACGTAACATGTATAATATGAACATAGCTATATTCGGGTTATATTGAGTTTGAGCCTAACAACGATATTAATGGGCACATTTTATTTAATTAACACGTGATGACGCTCAGTATTTATTAGTTTAACAAAATATATGCCAGTTACGGTCGCGTTTCGGTTTTGTGGCAGACGTATAGTTACCACTTGAGTATAAATGTGTTTTAAATCGTAACCTTTTAAATAAATCATTAATGTAATGAGTTTGGAAACTAGATCAAATCAATCGAACACTCAAAGGCGGGACCATCATGAGGACGTATTGGTGAGCATGTATGAAGAGATTGAGAAAATTTGTGAGCCAGTAAGGTTTATATGCATATTATTAGTTGACATATACGTTGGTCACACTCAACGGACATATATTTTAGTCATAATGTGTCATCTCCCCGATATTTACCAATATATGGTCCCTTTTTATTATTTATTATTATGATGAGTTTTTCATCTGTATCCCAAAGGAGCTTCCGACAGGTATGACAGCGCTATTATTCATGAGACTTGGATATGTCATTGTATGTGTGTACCTATATGTGAGAGCATTCTGTTTTAACTCAACGGGTTCCGGAGTTGGACTTAAGCGTTAGAATCTCCCTTACGCTAAGTCCGGAACCTCATTTACAAATATGGCTACACGTGTCCTCTGCTTACTATAACACACTATTACATGTTATATTGTTCAGAAAGGCTTTGTTTCTAATACCTTAAGCACCCACATCGTTCATCATTTAGTCTCTAACAAGCCCCTCGTCACTCACCGAACATTGGTCGGCCTACAAAAGAAAGTTGCAAAACAGTTTGAATAATCCGCTTAGAATATTTGGGCGAAGGGCATTAAGTAAACGACTCCATATCCAACAGGTAGAGTTATGGTTCATCCCCAGAACTTGCCTAACGCAATTTCATCGCTGAAGATATGGGTCACAATCGCTTCGATGCAATTCCGATCCGTCCGTAGCCAGCTCGCGTATCTGTGGGTACAATGGGTGAAATGTATTGTTCGCATATGAATTAATTTGACGGCTCTGTTAATATGTGTTACCATATTAAATTATAGGTCTGTAGTACCAAGCGTCTCTGGGCTAACCCGCGCATAGACAGGCAGCCATGATGAAACTATTAAGGGTTCTAGTTTACTACGAAACCCTAAAAAGGAGTCTTAAAATAATGAAACCTCGGTGGCCTACCAATTGTTTCGTAGATGAGATGAAGATTAGTTCACTATACTAGCAAACAAAGCCAGTCATAAACTAACAATTCGGGCTAAAAACGGTTTCTTTGGCTTATGGTTATAAACCGTACCGATGTCCGTTGCAAACTCATGAAGGGAGAAATAATTGTTATGAAAAATGTGTTTCTCACTTATCAGTCTTCTCTGTCGGTCTTCTATAAAATGTTCCGAGTAAGTCGTGCAGTCGTTAACCGCGAGAGGCTGTAATATTAAACTTTCCTCAGCTGTTGTGGTGAATAGAAAATAACGTTACATTTATGAGTTTGCTTGTATTTCGTACACAGAAAATACATTTATAAGGTTTTCATTATATCCCAATAAGGAAGTCTTTATAATTGTTTCATAGGACCAACATTAACTGAGATATTATTTTCATGATTATGATTTCAATTTTCTTTTGACGAATTTATAATAATATATCCTCACGCCTTCCCACAAGGGTCCCCGAAGGGGTAGGCAGAGGTGTATAGGTAATACCCACACACCCACTTTCCGCCAGAGGTATTAGGTGCCAACGTGACAGATGGCGAGTCCATCGCCGTTACTCGAGCACGACTATACATACGCCTTTGAATTTCTTCTCAGACGTATGCAGGTTTCCCCTCGATGTTTTCCTTCACCGTAAAGCTCGTGGTGTGACTAATCACTGTACTTAAGTTCAGAAAAAACTCATTGGTACAGTCGGGATTCGAACTTGCGACCTTTGCATCGCAGGCAACTGCTCGAACCACTCGGCCACCACGGCTCTTCGAATTTCCTAGTTAAGCCTTTTTTACTTTAGGTGTGTATGTGTGCATGTAGTGTGTGTTAGTGCGTGTGGTGTGTGTGTTAGTGCGTGTGGTGTGTGTGTGATAGACTAGAGAAAGACCACGTTCCAGCCTAGATCAAATCAAACGATTGGAATCGCAAGAGTACTCGAAACCAACGCATTGTATGAATAGCCTGATGAATGTGGATAAACCGAAAGAGGTCTGTAATTTTAAAAAGAATCAGCGCTCTTCTCTCCCTGCCTTCTTTTGTGGGACTCCGTGTGATGATATGTTGTTTAACTTAATGCACGTACGTGTTTCAGTTTCGGCACAAAAGGCGTTCGTTAGCCTCATTCCAATAGTTAAGTGTGTGATAACTTACGTGCTAATGAGAGGAAACAAAGTTGTTTCATACTCATCTGTATTATACTAATTAGTTTATTCTCGATTGTTGTGAGCCTTGTTTGTCATGTACGATGAAATATGGAGAAAATTATGAGCAAGTCATAATTGGCGGTTATGCATTTTATGAGTATGGTGGAGGTGAAAGACAATAGTGAAGTTTTGCTCAAAAGTACAGATATAGACAGGTTTGATTTGCATTATTGATTCAATTGTCTATTAATATTTTGTTAATACATATCTAATACTTGTCTCCCTTTTTATATTAATTTTATATTTATTAAAAAAAATAGCTGCATGCTTTATTAATTAATAAAAAGACTGTCCCTAAGCCCGATACGTAAGCGGTTCAAAAGTCCAAGATGCCATCAATGTTCAAGTTTGACAACTCGGCTTTAATTTCCTTCCTTATTATTAGAATGGTATACTTACAACGCCTGTTCAAACTAACTATATTTTGTTTTGCCCTTATTCTACCTTAAGTAAAACTGAAAATAGTTAAAGGGCTATTTATAATAAATCTCATTATCTCATATTACCGTATCAATGGTGCGCTATATTCTCTACCTACCCCGTTACAGAATCTGTGTGACGATATCCATGTATGTAAATTACTGTAATTGGAAAAAAATGCAAACCAATTTCTTTCCAGTACCCATTATAGAATGCCACGCTCTACTAGACATGGGTAAAATTGATAACCAATTATGAATCTGAGAAGCCCAATTCTCTTTGCTCGATCCCAGGATGTTGCATACTTCAAATAGGGTTTTATTCGTTTTCACGGCTATTAACCTGAGTTGGCGAATTTAATAACGTTTTTAGTGAAGTTACGTACCTTTTAGCTAACAGATATCTTCCGTCCGAATTGTTCGTTTAACTCGATTAGTGGTTTGAGGTTGCCGAAATTGATTTACGGCAGTTTAAAACTAAGTCCGTTTCAATTAGATTATTCGGAGTTAATGCCTTAGATTATCTCTAGCTTAATACATTTCTACGTTCAAAATGAATTATGGAACAAGTTACAATTGCGAGCGTAGTAAGTATGTAAATCATTGTATATCTTGAAATTGGACATATTATTAAGTACACATGTGCATACCAGGTATTATAATAATGTATTGATTATTGCGTTAAGGATGCTAAGCAAAAAAATATTACATACCAACTATTATATTTGTAATGTGAAATTGTTCGTTAAGGAAGTTGGAGATATTTAGTTTTAGATTATTAACTAAACATAATATATATATAGGTAAATAGTACGAAAAAGATCTAATTTATATATTTCTCAGGTTCTTGAGGTAGCTTTGCCAGAACTTTCAACGCAGAGGCATTTTCTACGCGATCCCCATTCGAAACTTCTACAAAAGCGATTATCTATGATAGATCTGACCTACCCATTGTTATTCTGGAACTCTGTAATGTCGTACACTTAATTATTCTGTGCTCCTATCCATATTAAACATATACATTTAATACGAATCAATTGTAATTGTTGTTTGGGATTTTGTTGACATATTAAAATAACAAATGACATTGTTTTGTTTTTGACAACATCGAACACATTCGAAGAGGCAATGTGCAGGAGTAGTTTATCTATTATGCTGCTTGTAGTGAAGAGCTCACTATCAGATGGATTCTATCACTTGCTATATTTTTAATTAGTATTTTTAACTAACATTCGCTCGAGACAATTCAAGACGCAACAAATTAATGTCGTATTAAGGAGAGTTGCTTCGAATCTTTCAATCATCGTATTATGCAGTCATAGCAATATTGACAATTCTTTTGGCATCCTTCATTCAATACAAAATGTATACATACATATCATCACGGGGCAGAGGGCATAGAATGTAAGTAATCTCTAGACTGACAGATTTAGAAACCTGTCAGTGTATTAGAATTAAAAGTTGTTCCCAACCTTGAGTATTGGATGAATTTGATCTAGGTTGTTGGTTCTTGGTAAATATTATAGTTACGTTCGTAATAAAGGAACAGAAATTCAGCATTTAAAATCCAGTGATCCGTTGAAATGGCTCGTACTAACGAAATTCTGATGAAATTTCCACGGATTCAAACTTGCGGAAATTTAACGGTCCAAACACTCCAATTCATCAGATGAGAGAATTTTTCAGTCATTAAATTTTGATTTATTCCAAATGTTCCCATTGACTTGATTTAATATTATTGTCAGTAAAATAATATAAATGCTTTTGCATATGTTACGAAATCAAAATAAGCCCAATATCGTCTGAATACACACTATTAATACTAAGTGGATGGTACATTATTTTGGTGGCGTCACATCTCGTTGATAATTAATAAATTATATCTATGTCCTCATTATAAGGGTGGCGCCACGTTGAGAGAGCTGCTCCTCGGTAGGCGCCAATAATGAAATTACTCTAATTGAACAGGGATCGATGGACTTACCCTTATCACCCGTATTGCACACGTATTACTACTGCTTGCAATGAAGCTGTGATCGTGTTGGGCACACCTACCTCAGTGTATCGGAAGTAGACGCTGTATGTATGTAAATCTACTTGATAGCACTATGGTTGCAAGTTATTTGCTACTCTTCATCATTTAAGCTCCAAGAGATGAACTAATACCGATGCGATTTGATAGTAAAACGTATTATACGTTGAAAGCTTGGTTATTTTGTAATTTTCAGCAGGTTTGAATAAGAACTTTATGTTAGTGTTCAAAGGTTTGTATCGTAATAAGTATGAGAAGGTAGCCAAGATTAAAAGTTAAATTGTGATAAAAAAAATAATTAAGTGTTCCACGGTTAATAGAAATCACCTTACAGCCATCGTATTGTAAAATGCATTATGAAAACTGATACCTTCTTAGTGAGGAAAATATATAAGAAGACAATTCAATTCACCGTAAAGAAACCTATTCTTATCAAAGTAGGCACCTTACTGTGTTTCTATCTTTAAATATTTGATTAAATTCATATTTATATAGCTTAGTACTAAAAGCACCAAAATACCTTTCTATGTATACTTTCTCATCGAGTCGGTTTAAGTCACCATTATGTTTGAAATATTTATATACGCGCAATTTTATTTAAATAATTACATTAAAGAAAATTATTTATTCAATAAAACCACTCACTCGTACCGAGTCTTGTCTATAAACTGGATATAAATTTTAAACTTTTATCCCACGGGGAAGTTGTTATTTTTCGCAATAACTTTCAATTAACTGCCGGTGCGCTATGGACCTAACTTTTCCGTGATTGATGTCACAGTAAAAAACGTTGCGCGAAGTTACAAGCAATTTCACTAACCATTGTGTGCGAAATTCTTCTTAATTTTCCGCTAGAGCGTTGGGTTGAATAATAACGCTGGTTTAATGGGTTTTCCTCTTCATTTATTTGGAAGGAGAAAGAGTTTCAAATGCCTTTTTCTTATTTATTTCAAGAGCTCTGAATAGATGCAGTAAAAGTATACAGTTTATAGTTTAAAGCCTTCTGAAAATATTTCTTGAATAAAATTGATGTGCTTCGATCAATAATTGTATGTACTTTAGTATGCAAACCATCTCCCTATTTAGTGCTATTGCTGTTTCATGTGGATAAATCGAAACGAATCTTAAATTTAAAAAACAACGTGCTTGGTAGATACAACTAACGCGTAGAGAACAAGAGTGGCCATGGACCTCCTGAGAGTTTGTAAAGGTTTACCGCTACGTGTTTATATTCTGCGTAACTTAGGTAAACCTGTCAGGTACATACACCGGAGCGTGTATGGCAAACTTAAGGCTTTTCGGGTCACTTATACAAAGTATCACAAAATCGGAAAATTAAACGACAAAAAAAGGTTTTCCGAAACATAATATAGTGCAGGTAGGTAGGCCTAATTCTATCTCAGTAAATACACACGATTAATTACCGTAGTAATTGTATTCATTATAATTTACTTTGCTTTATTTTAACGTCAAACTGTGCACGGATGGACGGATTTAAATACTATTCACAAAAATGTCAACCGTATATCAAATTTTTTATATGCTGCTGCTATTTTAGATGCTTTATCGAGTTGATCAAATAATGTCGACGAAGCAGGCATTGTACAACGAATGGCCTCGCGACATGCGAATATAAATAATTAATTGTATATCGTATATCTTCGCTATTCTTCTGTATTCTCAACTTCTTAATAATGGAGCACATTTTGTAACAAATAGAAATCTTAATCAACATAAAAATCGGGCAGCTTATGAAGGTAGAATGTAGATATTTATGAAAATATAAGAAAAGTATTAATGTAATATTAAATTGCTGCGTGCCTCCGCACAAATGAATTGAGTATTATGGAAAAAATTACAGATGCGATGTAACATTCTCCTCAATACTCAATATTTAAATATTTGTCGAACACTCACTTATTACACACAAAACACGCTTAAATAGGTTGTTTCACAATAAGGTTGTATAGATATCGATGGAAATTATGGCTTTAAAATATTGGCAAAGCATGCGGTACGTTTGAAGGTAAGCTATTACCACCGCCCGTAAATGATTGCAACACCATGGGTGACGCACACGCGTTGCCTGCATGAATATTTTCACGTCGTTAATGATGAATTACATGTTGTACTCTCATGGGAAAACCACAACGGGGAGTTCGTTCCACAGTCTGAGCGCTCGTGGAACGAAATACTTTTAAACGCGCAGAACATATTCGTTGTTTTAGTTGCTTATTCAGGGCGAGATATCAGGGTGGAGTGGAGTTATGAGGTGATTTTTTTAGTAATTGACTTTGAGTGAAAACTTATTAAAATTAATATTAGATGTGTGTCATCATTCCCTATCTAAAGCGATGGTGCCAAAGCGCCCTCTTTAAGGCGTCGTAATAAGTCGTCCTCTTTTACACTGTTTTAGGATGTTTTATTTCCTTAATACTCTCTGTACTCTCTATAATCTGTACTGTCTATACTCTCTGCCTACCCCGCTAGGGACTTGGTGTGATGATATGTATGTATGTATGTTCTTTCCTTAATGAATGAAACCAACATACCATACGAAACACTTTTATTATTATAAACGCAAGATCATTGAAAAAACTCCATAATAGTGTATCAACATTCCAAGTATGTTCTGATAAATACGATAATGACCTGCTTACTACGTACGTATCATGAACCACTTTTATTACATCTTAAAGTTTTATTTACCACAAGATTCGTCTAATGAAGGAGGTTAACTAAGTTTTCGTACTTACTGGCCCTGACCTTACATTATTGGATTGTTTTTTCGTGTTCTCGATAAGGGAAAAGGTGAGATGAGTTTGGCCTAATTCTGTTAGGAAGTAGCTTTATTTTTGTTAACGCATTAGCTTTTTGTTAGTATTTATAATGGTAATATAATATAATATATAAATAATAATATAATAATATTAATATAATATTATAATATTAATATAATATAATAATTATAATATTATAATATATATAATATGAATGAATTTGAATGAATTTGTATATCTTGGAAGCTCTCACTATCTTGGATGTTCACACGAGATGGAAAGTATGAAAAAGATATTGAAAGAAGGATAACTGCCGGAAATAAGGTGAATGGAGCCAAGTCGGCGTTGATAGGCAGGCAGTAAAAGTCTGAGCAAGAATGCTCGAGTTGCTGTCCACAACGCGATATTGGTACCTACCTTATTGTATAGCAGCGAATCCTGGGTATGTCAGAGGAAGTATGAAAATAGCTTGAATGCAGTCGAGATGCGATCTCTTCGAAAAATGTGCGGCGTAACGATATTAGATCGAATCCGCAATGAAAAGATTCGCAAATCAACTGGCGTGAATGAGGGCGTGATTGAAAAGATGAAGAAAGGCATGTTACGTTGGTTTGGACACATGATGAGAGAGATATGAAGAAAGATTGACGAAACAGATATACAAAGCAAAAGTGTGTGCAAGAAGAGGCAGAGGATGGCCACGTATCAAATAGATCGGACTCTGAAGGACGGGAACGTTAAGAGTACTCGAAACCGACGAACATGTATGAAGAGACTGATGAATGTGGACGAAGCGAAGGAGGTATGTAAGTCTAGAGAGAACTGGCGCTCTATACTCTCTGCCTACCCCGTAAGGGACTTGGCGTGATGATATGTATGTATTTATAATATATCCTCACGCCTTCCACAAGGGTCCCCGAAGGGGTATGCAGAGGTGTATAGGTAATACCCACACACCTACTTTCCGCCAGAGGTATATTAGGTGCCAACGTGACAGATGGCGAGTTCATCGCCGTAATAGAACAAAATTGTTATAAGATATATATAGTTGTGATATTGTGACTTATTGCTGTGAAAATTGATTCAAGTCATATACTCAAATCAAATCAAATCACTATTGCTAGTAGTGGATTAAACATTCTTAAACTTAATTAAACTTCTAGATAAAGTTTAATAAATGTTAAGTTATAAAGCCTCGATAACTTTCGTGCCTTAATTGGATTATCATACATACCCCGTTAGTCATCACGCCGTGTCCCAAAGGGGGTAGAATTTGATTGGTTTAACGATACTTATATTTATAATACTAATATAATATAATAAATATAATAATAATATAATATTATATTATATTAGTATTATATAAATATTTATAATACTATTTATCATAATAATGGTTTATATCAACCCTTTTTGGTGTCTTCATACAATCGCTCAGTAAGATAATTCTTTGTATATTCCTCAAGGAATTACTATTTTGCTAATTAAAATATCATTGTTATCAAGTGTATCCACTCAAAACAACAAGACCCCCATTTCCTTGTCGAGCCCGCCTGTTATCGGAGTTTTGTTCTTCCAGAACTGTTTGGTTTACCGCCGCTGTTATTTTCTTTTCCTCGATTCATTTGAAGTGAGCAAAGCTGTTTGAGGTTTGAAAAATAAACAGTGTTTGATCAATGATCTTATTTCTGTATTATTTTAATATTCAATGATACCCCGCATAAGGTTTGTCTGCTACATATGCAAAAGATCGTTTTATATTTACATAATTTTAGGCCCTTATGTTATCACTTTTCATTATATCCTTATTCTGGATGGTGGTCGGCCTAACAACACTTGAAGAAGCTCTTGTTAGGTGGTTATATTGACAAAAATAAGCGTTTATTTTTGTCAATATAACCTTCCCAGCTTAAGACAACCGACTATAAAGTGAATTCTAAGACGGGTATTACTATTTTTTATTATTATTATTATTACTATATTAGATAATTCTAGGACGGAATTTTACATATCGAAGGAAGAGTTTAACTCTATTAAATACCTACATAATCATTATCTATTTATTTTCAAGGTTTTGTCTTTTAGGACACAGGAGACAGACACGTAATGAACGTCACATAAAATAATATGGTGTATTTAATATTGAGTTTCCGTTACCAACGTCTCTAAAAAAACGCTGTCAGGAGAAGAAGCGTTTCGTCGTGTTAGGCAATATATCTTCATACAAGATACAATATATTAAGTACATGCGCTTAATTACTCTGTAATTTAAGTGTGTCAACCTTTATTTAATTATTTTATAATTACTTTTTAAATCATTTTTTATTGTTATGAACGAGGTTTCCAGCCACATAGTTAACAACTTAGCTTTATTTTAACTATAGTGATTATTGAATTAAACAAAATATGTGATCAAAATAGTGATAATAAATGTGTGCATGACATTTGAAAATGCTAGCTTGTGTGTGTCAACCAACGGAGACAGCTTTGTTGTTTAAAGGAGGACCGCCCATTGCTATGGGGCCACTAGGAACAAGTAAAATTAGAAGCACAAACACAGATGCTATGAAAGGTATCACATTATTACCCAGCTCCGTACGAAGGTTTAGCGATGAGGCTAAAGACAGTGACCCTTCGATTAATTCATCACCATCATCCTTTATAAATTCCTCCGGGAGCTTATTGAATCTTAGAAAGATAGAACGAAAAGCTAAATCCACGAAAATTCTCGTAAATCCAGTTTGCTCCGATAGCGTCTGCACCAGCGACGACAGCAATCGACCTAAAACATTGATTTCCAAATGGAATGGCAAGAAAAAACGTCTCAAGTCAGAAAGCAAAATGAATAATAAAATCGAGCGCAAATCCGATAAAGATGATCCAATTAGAAGGAATGAAGCTAGAGAAGATAAAAAATCTATATCTTGTTTCAAAATGAAAAGTTATGAAGATAAATCACGTACGGATGAAGACAGAAAGTCAAGCAAAGAGAACTGTTCGAACGAGAATGCCAGCAATTTTATGAACGGTGACACTCCTGATATTATAAATCATTCTAAGACAAAAGAAACTCTTGTCGACGAAAGTACTATGACAGATCAAGTATCTCTTAAAACTGACCAATTGGATATGAGAAAGACTGATAGTTCTATAGGGATTAAGGATAAACGGGTGAGTAATTTTGATTTGTGTCAACATACGTGAATGTTTATTTTTACATATGTATTGCATTTAAGTGTTTTCATAAAACTGTACAACTGCTTGAAAAATAATAGAATTAGACAATAGTATAATATTACAGATATTTTATCACGATGTATATTTTTTAACACTTTGCCTTGTCAGTAAATTCAATTCACTTTGTTACATTAACTACTAATATAATTCCTAATTACTTATACATTACTTTCCCAACTACTTAGTTATTAATATTAGATTGGATAGTCGTAGAAGTAAGTCGGTAGGATCTGCATCTGTCACGTTTGTATCTAAATATATCTATTGCGATAGAAGATGTGTAGATATTACACACCTCTCCCTATCTTTTGTGGAAAGGCGTGAAGATATTTACATAACAGATTGGATCCAGTACTAATCTACAATACAAAATCGAAACAAACTAACCGAAACTACCAATCGCGACGATTCGTACATTAGGAATAGGATTCATTAAGAGCATTTCAATCGTCTGGAGAGAGGTTCAATTTGTATGCTAATGAGAGCGAGCCAGCTACGTCGTGCCCCTTTCTTAGTCTTTTCTAGGCTGAGTGTTCTGTTGATAGCGTTAGAAACTCTTGGGCGGGGTAGTTGTAATTTATTTGGATGTCATGTTTTAATTAATTAAACAAAAGTGGTAAATAGAGTGTACAATAAAATTATGTCATCAATACTTTTATAGCTGATGTGACCGTCACAACAAATTGTAAACAGATGTCACGCTCTTAGTTCATACGTTTTATTTTGAAGTCGGTGTGAATTTTTTGATTTTTCTTTTCTATTGCTTTACTAGCTGTGTCACGCAGTTTACCCGTGTTAAGTTTTATAAATACATATACAAATATATATTGACGAAATTTATTATTTTTATACATATATTAATGACACTATTACTACTCTCTCTCGCATATAAAGATTTTATATATTGCTAGATTTTTCAAATCGGATTAGTTCCTGAAGAGCAAACGCGCGAGCGCTCAAATAAACAAAGTTGGCTTCTGTTATACCTAACAGTAGTAGAGATTTATGCTCATAATAGTTAAGTTACATGCATCAACCGTAGTACTAAAGACTGTTTTGTTCCTATACGAAACAGCCACAGCGTCACTTTACAAATATATTTATGGAAATATTTTAAATACTCTCATTAATATACAAAACTTTTTGTTTAAATATCTCATATTTATTGCGATGCAAGAAAGAGGACACACGATTGTTGAATTGATTTCGAGCTCATTTCCGCATTACGTGAATGGAATGTCATGCCTGGAATTACTTCCGTCCCATTTTACTGTTATCAAAAGCGAGGTAAGCCAACACGACATATGTACATATATATGCTGTTGCGACATAATGTATACCTATTTATTAGTTATAGTCATAAAAAAGTTTAACACGCACAGATTATAGGTAGTAGAAGCTTAGGCTCGCTTAGGTTGCTATAACTTATATGTAACAACAAAATGCTTAACATTTAGATAAAGATAGATTTCTTATAAACTCCCTTCTCAGTGACCTTGTTTGAGCAATTCGTAATCGACATAAATAGATCTAGATCCATAGAGTTAGCCTTTTGCCCCTTGAACTCACCCTGTAAGGTCAACAATTTTGGCTCAAAACCTGCTCCGATGAGTTTAATTTATTATCTAAGAAAAAACTCTAACGTAGTAAACAAACAAACATATAAAATAGTATAAAAAGTAACAAAATTGTAAGTAGTTGCTAAAATATTGAAGGCGCGTTTTCATTGACATCTATTTGAGCGCGGAAAGTTTCCACATTTTAGTTTAAATGTTTAAAAATATCCCAGTACTCAGCCAAGCCGAAAATGAAGTTACCGCGTTTCGACCGCGGTGAACCGAACTTACTGCGTAAAATGCCCACAGGTACCTACTATTTACACTTCTGCGACAAAAATCGCTGCCACGAGTATGTACTTGCTCCTTACAGAAAAGGAAATTACGCAGTTGCTTAATCTGACTTGAAAAGGTGTTAGAATGGTAACAAAACATGATTCGCGGCCTTTCATTTATTATTTATGTTAAAATAAACGCTTATGGTTGCCTGTGTCCGGACAATACTCGTCTATTGAAGTAAGGCGACATTGAAACCATGTTTTGTATAACAGCGGGTAAAAGAGCCAGGAATTCTTTATTTATATTAGACTCGCTCATTTCATGGAAAAGGTGGAGTCACCTCATTTTGAAAAAGATAAGAATGAAAGAAAGCAGGCCACGTGACAAGTAAAAACGTTTTCAGGTTATGTTTCTGGGTCGTGGCCTTGTGTATTTAGACTATTGAGTTGGTCAAAGGTTAGAAGCTGTACTCAAAGACATTTCTGCACGTTTTTCTTCAGCGTCAAAGCATAGATAAGACAAACTGTTTCTAGAGAGAAGCTGTTACATAGAATGTTATTTTCCTGTTCATTTATGCGCTTTGTTAATACACTACATATTAAAAGTTGTTTATAGTGTGCGTGGAGTGGAGAGAGCTAGTTATTTTGTATTCATTAGGTTTCATACATTATACAGTAAACAGATGATGATTTAAACAAATAATTATCTTAGGAATGTTAGGCTTAGCTTAAATAAATAAAACCCGTGTTCCATATTATATAGGATGTCCATATACGTATAGGCACCACCTTCGCCTTAGCTTCGGCACAATTTCTCAGACGATATTGGATTTCTCATCAGACATGTGTCTAGTAGTATCCTATAACTTTTAGCTCATGGTGTGCTTACCTGACGATTACGGTTCTATGTGGTAAGGTTAAATGATAAGGCCTGTGCACCGTCTATAATCGACCTCTTCTTTATCTATGTTTACTATATATCCTGTCTAACACAGGATATTCATTAACTTTTGACTCAATTGTACAAGCTATTAAGCAAGGAAACGAAAATAACAATTTCAAACTGGGGTGAATTGCTGAAAGTGGCAAATGAAGCCTTTACAAGGTAAATTTTATTTCAATTATAACTTTTCACTTGTTTCATAAAATTACTTTTTAAAATAGATTTTTTTCTTAAGTTTTGCGCAAGTCTTTCTTATGTTGGCTAACTGTTGGAGCTTTATAGGGTTTCCATTAATTTTTAACTAGGTATAAATTGAGTGAGCCTCATTTCATTTCTCGTTTGCTAAGAGCTCTTATAAAGTAGTAGGTACTTTTTTTAAAATTATAACATGAGTTTCTATTGTTATTTAAAAACAATAATAATAAACAGAAATGTAATAAATAGGCCATTGTGCTATTTATACTCTTATTACGTGTTCTTTAAAGTATCGATCAATTCCATGCCATGGTAATTGATCGCCGAGTGTGATAAAACCACCAACTGTACTTTGTGTGTATGAGGTTCTGTCATATTAGAATATGGCATACAATAAAATATTTCCGATATTCGTCAGGACAATCACTTTGGCAAGAGTTTAACGTTATAATTACCTTTTCACATTAAACATGTCAGTTATGGAGTTTCTATTAGTATTAATAAGGGGGATATAATGATTATGGATGCTATGACCCGCCTGAACAAAATATGGAAAAAGAGGGGAATAACTAATAACACCAAGATCTGGTTAGTACGAGCCTTGATATTCCCAATTTTTCTGTATGGTGTGGAGTCGTGGACGACACGGGCTCGAGAGAGGCAGAGGATTGAATCCTTGGAGATGTGGTGCTGGAGGCGTATGCTTAAGATAGCTTGGACGGCCAAGCGAACAAATGTGTTGATCCTCGTACTTTGGCCACATAATGCGAAGGGGTAATGAGAGCCTGGAGAAATTGATCGTGGTTGGGAACACAAATGGCAAGCGAGCCCGAGGCCGATCTCCTACCAGATGGCCGATCAAATAAAAGACTCCAGGTCCCCGAGGCTTAGCTCCGTCGTCAGGGCCGCGATGGACAGAAGCCGATGGAAACAAATAATTCACTCCAAGTGTGGACCACTTGTTGATGACCACGATCCTCAGTCATGAGGGAACGACACGAGAGAGAGAGATAATGATTATTGTTACTGTAGTAATAATTCTATATACATATATGTATGTTTATAAATATCAGGCAAGATAATAAGCAACAAACACATCAAGCATGTAATTATTGTTTTTGTTACAACATATTAGTATACTTCTATAAATCTACTAGAATTGTATAATTCTCATACCAAGCTTATTCGTACAAATATTGGGTGCACTCTTATTTGAGTAGCTTTGTAATTAGTGAAACGGAATATCGTAAACCGACGAGCGTAACTGGATAGTAGTGTGAATGGATTAAAATGAACAGTTCGTTCACTCTAAGGAATATTCTCTAAATTCATTTGGTTTTGCAACTGTTTTCCAATCGCATCGAACCTCTCACGGGGTAGGCAAGGTTACCAGAGCAACAGTTCTCTCCAGGCTCCTAACAGACCTGTGTCAGCAACGATTTCGAGGAGGAGGACTCCTAACATTGAGTATACGATCCAAAAAAAGACGATCCTCAAATGAAATCTTTTCGCCAAACTTTCTTCACTTGCCGTTTCTCTATGTCCAATCATAAAGCTATATTTATGTACTCCTAAATGTGGATCTAGTGCAAGGAGTCTGAAGTCTTCAAAAACTTGCGCTCTTTATCTGCCTATCCCGTAATGGACTCGGTGTAACGGTGAATTAATATATCTACATCTCCTAAGATATACGTATACATAAGATATAAATGCAAGATGTCATTAAAACTGGCAAGTTTATCTTGTACTTTGTATTATATACCAAGAAACTCCTTTAAACTACACATACCAACGATAACAGTTCTCACCTCGATATGTACTCGAAATAATAAAATACCCATTTAAATAACCCGATTAGAAAAACCTGTAACAACTTCGTGGGCTTAGAGAGCAAGATATGAAATCAAAATTTACGTTTATTTTGATACGCACTTATCGGGAGCCATAAAGGGCGCGCGTACACTCTTAGGGTATCGGTATTACCATCCTGCTTACTTATTCAATGCATTAGCCCGGTTCCAGATAGACAGTAAAACGTTACCGAAAACAGAAATCGTCCAAACCCTCACAGAATATACCTTTCCTAAACAAACTTGAGGTGAATGCAAATTGGATAGCATAGAGATACAAAAGCTAGTGAGAATAGTGAGTTAAATTTTCAATGTTATGTGGACCGCGTACTACTAGAATTACCCATGTAATATATGACGCAGTGCTTGGCTAAATAACGTGCCTTGATGGGCTATGCATATTTCATGCTTACTTGATGCATCGGTGTCGTTGAAACATACTGCATTTACAGACCCAATGGACTTTTGAATGTATAATTTCTAGTTTCGTTGTTATGTTATATTGTCTAAAAGTTATTATTTACGGTAAAAAGTTTATTCATTACGGTTCCAAGATTCGTTCATGGCTAAAAAAAGTGGTAATGATTTATTTTGTTGTAGGTAAATGTTCAATTGTTTTTGCTATACTTTGGTAGTATCAAATATTTTTTAAAACAATTACAAACAAATTAAAATTTAATCAAACAAATTACAGTGATTTAGAGATGAGTGCGAAATTAAGTGATTATTTATTTAGATAATTAATAAATTGTCGGATCTTCCACTTCTATGTAGGTGGACAGGAATTATGGATATAATAGATACATACATATCACCACGCCGAGTTCCTAACGGGGTAGGCAGTGAGAACAGAGAGCCAGCTCTCTCTTAGCTTGCATACCTCATACGCTTCGTTCACATTCATCAGTCTGTTGATACATGCTCACGATGCATAAAGCTAGTTTTTATAATATAATTACGAAATATTACCTTCTATTATACCTAGGTAGTATTTAATTGTTATAAGTTTTAAGTGTTTCCTTTGCCCTTTACATATATATACAGTGTAGATACATATCTACAGGTGTGGCTGAGCTTAAGCAAAGAACTTATTAACATGCACGACCCATTAAAGCATTGTTCTGCCCAACTATTTCTTATGCCACACCTTTTATAGGATTGCTGGGAATTAATTCACGATATACAAATTTACGTATACGTACATAATTATATTTAAAGACCATATTCATATGCGGAAGGGAAATTAAGTCTTAAATCGAAGAGATTTAATATATATTCTCTTTTTTATCCCTCTTTTTATAGCAAAATATACACGTAATCAGAGGACATAGGACTACGTGTCTTTTAGCCCGTCGTTCGTTCCCTGTTTATTACTTACCTTACCTCAATGTATGTTGTATGTGACTCGACGACACAGACCTTTGCGAATAAGAAACGAGAGCATATAAATTGTGTCCTAAGATTTCTCTCTTATTTCTTAACTTTTGGCTTCTGGAATTTATCTCACGCAGATTTTTTGTATTGTTATACACTTATTTGGACTGTCAACCGTTGATATCGGGCCGTTTCAATTCGCTTCATAACAAGTTCTAGGTATTTCCAAATAAACAATTCATAGAAAGGAGTATAAGTAAGTTACTTTATGGGATCATCAAAAATCCAATAATACATTAACATATTAATTATCTGATATAAACGCTCTCGTTACCGTACAAACCACGTTTCCCGCGTCCGTTACTTGGTCGTCAGCGAATCCATTAAATTTTCAATTAAAATCTGCTCATGTGTCGTGTTTGCCTAACTTCCCTCTCTATGACACATTTTTATTATAAAAATTATGGGGAACTTTAATGCATACTTTTAATACACTTGATCCTGAAAGACGAAAGTAACTTTAGTTACTTTCCTTTTCGTTATATCATAAAAAATTTAACAGTTTCCGGTGGGTTGGGGATATATAGACACAATATGATTCGTAAGATTACATTAAAAGCTTTTATATTTGTGTACCTCATTATCTTTATTAACTACGTTTTAACTTGTTAATGTTGCATGCTACATGCAAGCAATTTGATCACATTCTAATTTAGTTTTCGTGTCTACAGTTTTTTTTTCTATTTCGGAATATACCAAATACCATTACTTATCTTTTAATAATTAATCTAGTAGCTTATTCTCCTCCCAATATTAATCTCCTTGCTTATAATTAATGGCCTCTGAAAATATAAATTCATGTAACCGAAAGCGAATGGATGCTCCAAAGAGATTAATGTCAACGTGAATCTAAATACACCTTCGGCTCTTTGTCTTTTAGTTCTTACTCTCTATAACATTAAAATATTGTGAAGGAGAAATGGTCTTTAATACATCATTAATATGCTTTGACAAGTCAACTAGACACTGTGATAAGCCATTATTCGATTTAAATTATATTGCATGCATTTTAAAAAGGAATCATCATATTTATTCAGCTTGTTTCGCTTTTTAGGTGTCTGTACTTTATCAATGGGTCCTCACGCCTTGCGATAAGGGTACCGTAGGGGTACTTCCAAGGGGCGCCAGCGTGATGGATGGCGAGTCCATGGCCGTTACTCAAGCACGACTATACATTGCCTTTAATATGCTTTCCCTATAATACGAGATTTATTTCGGTTTCAATAGTTAAAACGTTCACTTGGGAATTTAATTTATGTCCGATTTAGATCAATGGAAGTCTTCCCTTGTCATATCTTATTCATAGTTAGCACTTATCACATCCGCAGCGCGGAAATATCAATATCGTTTTACGCGGATAAAAAATGCGCGTAGCGGCACTAGAAATGCGCTTAAATTTGTTCAATAAAATTTAACGTGACAATGTGATTTGTCATTTTATATCTCAATTATAATATCTTAGATAGTCTTCGCTACCCATCCACATATCTACCATATCCTGTATTCACTTTACTCAAATCACGGAGCCTGTTCGGCTAACTTAAGTTTCTGTTGTTGTTGCTAGTTTTCCGAATTTGTTGCTTATTGACCAAAATCCTTGCCCCTCGGGACTCGAGTACGTGTTTCTTCAAAGTGTTTTATGCGAATCAGCAGCATTTGTTTTCTGTTGATTGAAGGATCTAACAGTATTATGGTAAATTCTAGTTATTGGAAAATATATATCCGAATCGTATGTATTTTGTTATATGATATATGTATGCAAGATCATGAATATTATTTATTTTGTTATTATCAATATTATTTTACAATGTTTTATGTTACGTATTGGGTAATACATAGTTAAAAAGAATCATTCTCATGTCAATATGATTCATAATGTTTTGGCAAGAATTAACTGACAACTTCCATTTAATTGAAAGCTTACATTCCATTTCGTTTCGTGGCAATACTAGCATATTATATCATAGAAAGCTACGACTCTGTTTGCTGAATAGAGCCTCGCCTAGCTATTAACATAGCACAAACATAAACAAAGCATATAGGCCCGACTGGTATTGTCAATAAATTATGCTTACATGCACGTTTTATGCGTTAGGAACTAACATTTTAAACTAATCCTGTTCCGTCCATACCACGCTGGTTTTTAAAACTTAGAAAATACTTATGAAAGTATTTCTTAAATAGAACAATTCAAAATATTTCTAATAAGCGTATAAGAATAAATCTTATCCTGAAGGAGGAGATTTAACGAATGAAAGGAAAAAATAATACGGCAATAAATTCGTTTGCAGTCGTCCAGCGTAGGTTTCAGTAATTGCAGCCGAGGAGGGCTTCACTAGCTTTGTTTTGACTGCTGTAGAGATGGCCCGCTCGGTGGCAATTTATTTTCTCGACAATAAAAGCGTTCTCATTTTTCCGACGAATTGCGGTCACATGGTGTCCATGAGTAGCTAGGCTAAGTGCAGAAAAGTGTCGGCTGCTTCCGCTGGCTGCGGTCATAGAGGCTCGCGGACCTTTTCTTTCAAATTCATAGTCAAAAGTCACTTTCGTAACATCGTGATTTTTTTTCCTTAAAAACCACTTTATCTTCAGATTAAATTACAAAATAAGTTGCTTCGTGATTGCTAATAAAAATGACACAGACTTTATTTATAACACAAAATATTTTTCCCTATGAAATTAATCGCATGTTTTAACAGCCCTCAAGTTCTTATGTGAGCTATAAAAATACACGTCGGATTTTACATGTCACCAAAGTCAAGTTAGACAATAGAGGCAAGTAATAACGTGGGGCTGAAGAATAGATGCTGAACAAAACCGGCTGAAGTGCCGAGCCAGGGTCGCCCTATTGTGGTCGAAGCCACGAAGCTACCTCTTTCTACGTATGTGTTCCGGCTTGAGAGACAATTGGATTTTATACTTCGAGTAAAATGTGTTAAGGCTTCGTTGTTGTTACTGAGTTTATCCTTTTAATTACGATGTTAGAGAACATTGTTACGTAATTTAAAGTTATATTTGAATCAAATAAATATTCACAATGGGCGTTCAATATTGGACAATGTGTTCACGGAAATTATGATTATTATTATTTAACAAATAATTATGCGTTGATTTTTTGTAAAAGAACATGTGTGAATGATATAAAATTTTTAGTTAAACAGTTACCTTTTTTTCCTTTTAGCGTGAAGTGTAGACCGTAACTGGCAAAACAAATATACGAACATTTTATTTTCACCTCAATACTCGGTGAGACCAGCAAAAGGAATTAGAAATATATAAAATGAACGAAACCGTGGAATAGGTCAACTGTTTTTGTGATGGAAAAGCGGGTTTTATTAGTTAAAATTCGAGTCACTGGTTTGATCTGTCATACAAACCGGTAATTTATTTAGGATTATTTGATAACGTTTTATAAAACTACTATTATGTTGATAATTTCACAGAAATGACAAAACAAACTGCTGGGCTCGAAACAAAATTAAGATTCAAACTCATAGCATAGCATAGCGATAGCAAACTGAGATGGTAAAAGTAATTGAACATTCACAATTGATATTAGATCAAAGGCTTATTACGCAACTTGCGAGTAATAATAAAATGCACATCAAAAAGCCAGTTATTGTTCAAAAGATATTTCGTTTATTGAACTTCAAACATATTTCCTGGGCTGGAAAGCTTAGATCGTGCGCAATGGAGCATACAGAGTTATGGCCCAAATAAATGGCCTGGTGCACGCTTCAGCAGATTATAGATGCGGCATATTGGTACTTAGCTTTGATACCCCAAATATTTCTATAAATCGAATTTAACTTTCCCATACAAGCAATGCTGCATAAATGGTTGAGGCTACGTACTTACGTGACACGATGACAGTTAGCTGCCTGACGGAGCAATTATAGCTATTATTATTCGATTCTGTCTATTGAATATTAAAAATAATTTGCTACATTAAATTTGCAGCATATAACTCATCCGGCGCGACCTACTAGATTTTTGTTCCAAAACAAAAGACAATCGTCAAAATGCACAAAGTTATTTCTATTGCCGACCAGTTTGTTTGGTAGCTAATCAAACTGTAATACAATTCTTAAGTGTTCCAAAATTGAAATTATGTCATTGGAGTTTCATATTTTTGATGGTTTGTAATGCTTTTATATGTTGACTCTTATTTATATAGTAAGATATTTGCACCATGGGAATATTTTTTAAAGTTGATCAGTTTCATTAGTAAATTTATATTTTACAACATACCACTTAATTAGTGCAAGGTGCTATTTTGAATATATATAGATCAATCTCTGTCTATAGCCAAGTACTGTTAAAGGTGTCTTCCAAACAATAATACTTCCGCTCGATATGTAAATCGGCACTACACCACAAGTGAAATGGAAAGGGAAATATGAAACGATTTTGTGGGCGCGTCATAAAATGAAGAAATAATGAAACTAGGCTTAACGCACGCTATAACTCGACTTAATGCAACCTCTTTAGTCGCCTTGACCTATTTAACTTGTTAGAAGCATTGTTTACCTGTTAGAGTTAAAATACTTGGGCGGTTACGACACATTTATTAAGGTCACCAGGGTCATAAGGGTAGCAGTAATGTTGCTAGAAATGACACAACTTCTTCACCTTAAATATGTATATTATGTGCACTTGTTAACATCAAATAACTTTGATACAGCAATTTTTTGTTCTGCTTGTAGCATGTATAGATTCTAGTCCATGAAGTAGATTCTAGAACACTTATTGATTTTTATCAAAAAAATAGTAGTTACATAATTAAATTAAATAAAAATAATGAGCCGTGGTGGCCGAGTGGTTCGAGCAGTTTCCTGCGACGCAAAGGTCGCAAGTTCGAATCCCGACTGTACCAATGAGTTTTCTGAACTTAAGTACAGTGATTAGTCACACCACGAGCTTTACGGTGAAGGAAAACATAGAGAGGAAACCTGCATACGTCTGAGAAGAAACTCAAAGGCGTATGTATAGTCGGGCTTGAGTAACAGCGATGGACTCGCCATCTGTCACGTTGGCACCTAATATACCTCTGGCGGAAAGTGGGTGTGTGGGTATTACCTATACACCTCTGCCTACCCCTTCGGGGGCCCTTGTGGGAAGGCGTGAGGATACATTATTATTATTATATTATTACATAATTAAAGTGAAAAGCAACCGCTTTTTTAAAAGGTATCGTTATACGCTAATGCAGTAGGTAGGTAGATAGGGCTATGATGTGAATCTGGTTACATCCGCGTCACGTGAGCTATGATTGATGTTGATGTGCTTGATGACTCTATCAATCAGCGTGAGTGGAAGCATGTAGGTAAGTAGCTGCTCAGTAAAATAAACAGCTTGTTATTTAAATTATTTCATTGTTAATTAGAGCTTGATTAAGTAACATTTATTTCTTCACATCAAAGGTAGATTTGTTCGAATAACGTCCATATTTCCAATTTCCCGTAGCTGAAATTTTATGTTCGTGTAGTAAGTACGTAGTTTAATGTTTATATTGTGCTTTGGAAACTAGACAACGATTTACATTTCCATATCGGTAAATATATAATTTAATAATAATTTATTACTTAAATGAGTACAACCTGAGTTTAACACGAGTAAAAACGAAAACTTACACTAATGTACAAATAAAATCAATATAGCACAACAACACATAACTACTAGGTGGGTAACAAGCAACATGGTGGTCGTCGTAATCGACACATAATTTGGAAAAACATTGTGAATTTAGATGTACTTAGTAACTAGTGTTTTAATGTACAACAGTTTTAACAGTTTGAATATTGAGTTGGTTGTGACGGTATGACAATAAACTTTTAATCTTTACCTCCCGTGCTAGTCGAGACTGTGTTACGGCAAGGTAATTGGTAATATATACATAGGACAAGAATAAGGTACTATCTCCCTCAGCGGGAATCGAACCCGCAATTTCAAGTTTCGTAGTCAGGAGCTCAAACCACTATACTAGACGGACGTATAAATAAACATCGTCTGAATTATTAATTATTATAAGCAATTTTATCGTCAAATTAAATAAAAATTTTGTACACATTAATCTAAGTGTCGTAAAGTAATTAAGGGATGTATAGAGTACACAAGAGTTTTTGATTATTTAGCAAGAGCTTATGAAATTAATTGTTAAAGTTTGCTACGTCGACACGACGTATAGCGCGCCATAAATATTCATCGCAATTTAATTTTGGTGCGTTCTGATATAAGAGCTCTTTCGTAAAATAATATCAGCGGTAGGTATATTCAAAATCGGAACCAAAAATCCAGAAATAACCGAAAATTCTTCGGAAAAATTTTTCGAAAATTTTTTCGTAGACCAAGACTCTTATTAGTAAGTAATACTCAAAGGTATCTAAAACTATTATGCAAATTTTTTGCATTTCAACCTTTTTGGAGTGATTTTTGCCATGCAATTATCATGATTTTATAATATTATTCATTGTAGCTTTCTTACGCTTAATTATGGATTTTTATCTATTTGTATTTATTTGTTATGTATAAAAATAAAAACTAAGTAAAATACGAGCTTTGTAAATTTGTCTTATGTCTAGATAAGTTAAGGCGCAGATTACCGCTTGTGCTAAGCACTCTTACTGCCTTGAGTATCATCGGAGTCGAAAAGTACATCCTTTTGGCTGTTATGGATTAGTTCCCAGAAAACAGTCACTCTCGTATTTTTTTACTTATAATTACGTCGGTTGTATAGTGAAATAAATAAACCCCATGCTTGAAGGCTTAAATAAAAGAAGAAATATTAGGGAGATTTCTATGAGAATTAAATAATATAATAATAATGATATTTATTTCGGAAAAAAATTCTGTGTTAGTAAACAATTGTCTTAAAACTACGTTAGCGAACTGATTAAAAATAAATCATAAAACTTGTTTTATTTAACAAAAACGGTGACGAATTACATTTGTTATATAATGTAAATGTAAATGTAAAAAAATGTAAATAAAGACACAATTACAATAAATATTCCAACTTACAAAAATAAGTATATAAAACCAAACAATATGTTGGTATTTGTGTGTCCCATGTGTTAATCCTTCATAATCATAATCAGTTTCGTTAATAAAAATCTCACAATCATAATAAAAAATCTCACAAACTTTCGCATTTATAATATTACAAGGATTATGGACGTGCATTTTTAGCTGGTCCAAGAGATGGAACCCAATTTCACGTAAAAATAGACAGGCAAACAAGCTTTTGTAAGCTCCCTTGGTCCAATATATTAAGCTACTTAAAACAATTTCTGCTTAGATGAAGGTAGAAGTAGGTATGGCGGTAGGTACAATGATTTTAAATTGCACATTTTGTTTTTTTACCTAATATCCTCACGCCTTTCCACAAGGGTTCCCGAAGTGGTAGGCAGAGGTGTATAGGTAGTACACGCTCAAGGACGGGAACGTCAAGAGTACGTCATGAGCAAGAGACGATGAATGTGGAATAAGCGAAAGTGGTATTTAAGTCTAGGGAGAACTGGCGCTCTATACTCTGTGCCTACCCCGTTAGGGACTCGGCGTGATGATATGAATGAATGAATGTATTATTAATTATTTTAAATAAATTGAGTTCTTGGCCTTTTCCCTTGCTTTCCTTTACTTGGTCCCATATTTTGGCAACCTTAAGAGAGGTAGGGCATAACGGATTTCCCGTTCGAATTTGGAGCTGCCCGATTGGGGCAGGACCTCCACCTTAGAGAAGTCCGTAGCCAAATAACACAATTTATTATGTTATGTTCCTACGCAGTGAATAAGGTTTCCAGTAATGCTCCTTGGGGTGGGGGGAGGATTGTTGTATTATGCTGCCAACACAGTACAACTCTCCGAACACAAAGTGGCAACGCGCAAGTAATACTTCGGTATTGTAAGCGTAAATAGGCTGCGTTAACCGTTTTTCATCGGGTGGGCCGTATGCATGTTTGCCACTCTTGTTGTATAAAAAAAAAACCTTCAAACTGTCACGATGTCGGTGCTCACAACAACCTGTAAAATGCAATTTTCCAGGTTGTTGTGAGCAATTAATATTTGTAGATTTCATCAATCGATCAATTCGCTTCTGAACTAAGCACCCTATTGCAGCTGAAATTAGAAAAGTCTATAAGCTCACGCCTTCCGATATGAATCCCCGAAGGGGTAAGCCCAGGAGTGAATAGCACCCTCTTTTAGCTGGAGATGTATTTGGTGGCATCGCGATATGACGGCGTGTCTATAATGTCTGAGGCTCAACTCTACTTCTTTAAATTTCTTCTAAAACTTGCATACAGCACTCTGTTTGTTTATTATATTTATTTATGTTTATTTAAAGTAAGACTGTTTAACATTTTTTTCTTTTTAATGAAGTACTCACTAAAAAAAACGAATTTATACAGCTCGCCAAACTTTGATTTTGATGAAGTAGGTTTACTTACTTGAGCAGGGGATTTGTAATCCCATATATGTATAACAAAAAATATTATTCTATAAGTAAAAAGTTACTGGTAGGAATCTAGTCCAGTGAGCTGACAGAAATAAATAACAGATATACAAAGCAAAAGTGTGTGCAAGAAGAGGCAGAGGAAGGCCACGTTCCAACTACCTGGATCAAATAGATCGGACTCTGAAGGACGGGAACGTTAAGAGTACTCGAAACCGACGAGCATGTATGAAGAGACTGATGAATGTGGACGAAGCGAAAGAGGTATGTAAGTCTAGAGAGAACTGGCGCTCTATACTCTCTGCCTACCCCGTTAGGGACTTGGCGTGATGATATGTATGTATGTTGTATAAATTGCGTACCTAATTTATCAACAATTTAAGGAGATCTGACTTATAAATAATGAAAATATCTGAACTGGTACTCTTGGAAAATCTTGCTGGCTTTTAAAGCTTATCCCACCTTTTTAAACATTGCTCTCAAGTTCCTAAGAATACAAAAAAAAAACGAATCTGGTCTAAGTAAATTTGCATTTATAAAACATTTTGTTTCTTAATTTTATACTCGACTGTGTGACCGAGCACTTAAGCACCTGAATCCAGAGTCGAAAAGTGGTGTAATTACGCGAGCTCCCTCTTTAAAGACCATTGTGTAAAATTTTAAATAGTACAAATGTTAGGTGCTGACACGGTGCCAAGGATTTGAAGATATTATGTACATTACATTTACTAGAAACTGTACGGCATTATTATGTGTTATTCACCGTCTTACCTCGCTACGTTTTATAAAACCAACTATGAACAATAATAACATACTAAATGGTGAGAAACTATCGACCTTTAAATTGTTTTCTCGTTTCCGCTTGAACAGTTGCATTGGACCACAAATTTTCCATGTAAAAGAGTAAGCACATACGTTTTCATGTTTTATTCATCATTCACTCACTGGTTCTTTAGCTCCTAAGTTCCACCCTCGTTCCAGCAGCATTAATTACACATTGAAATACACAAGCTTTATTTTACTTAAATATTATTTATAAAATGATTTAATTTAGTTATGTCAATTTTGCGCTTAATACACCGTTAATCGGTATGTAGAAAAGTGGGAAAAACATTTTGCTTTCCACGTGTGTTTATTACATACTAATCGTGCCCCGCGGTATGACCTAGGTTGAATGTATGTATAATAAGAGTGCTCTGCTCCCTTAGGCATTCTGAGATTCGCGCGTTCAAACAAACACACTAGACGAAAACGAAAGAGTAGAGTAAAGAGTAAAAATGTAATCCTAGAGAGAACTGGCTCACTACACTACACTACTGTCTGCCTACCCCGGTACTATATGTATGTATATTTTTAATAATATATATTATTATGTGACTAAAGATCCATGAATTAAATATATATTTATACGAAACAAAAATAACGAAGCATATTTTAAGTTCGAGTATGTAAATCATTAATGTTGTTGGGGTAGAAAGGGTCATTCAGTATTTAATTGTGAAGCGCCAGTTTTGCTTTTAGCGAGTAATTAATTTGTGAGAGCAGAGCCTTTGAAGCGACACTCTTAGAAGGAAGCCGGTTAATAGTGCCTCCTCAACTACACAGACGCACGGAAAATGGACTCGTGAATTTAACTTTAATAAAACAGCTGAGAGTAAGTTCTGACAATTTGATACGAAGTTAATGTTGTACATTTATTACGTAGTTTCTGAACGTATGTAAACGATGTACGAATTTGTATTCTGACAAGCTCTAACCCATTATAAGTTGTGCCTGAATTTAACTTATTTTCATGTTAACCCAAAAGCTGCTAAGGACATATAAATGATAAGAGAGAGGATAATATAAAATAATTAAATCAGTACATAGTTACGTTAGAGGATTAAAATTTCATTGACGATACCATGAAGGTCGCAACATATATGCCTACGGTTGGTTAGCAGCCATCTAAGCCTTATTATACAAGTGTTACTGCGCTTGCACTAGTATCTGTTTACACGAGGTGTTAAGTAATAACCATAAGCTTTGCTATGAAATGAGGTTGATATCTCATTTGCACAATACACTTAAAGATACATAGATACCGCACTGCTTTATATATAGACTGAATTAATTAAAAGTCATGCGCTTTGACGTCCATTTGTACTCGATGTGCGCATTTTATTTTAGTGCACCCAGTCGAACGTAACCCAGAGCTTAACCGCCAATACAAAAGGACCGATGCAGCTGAAATATAGTTAACAATGTCTGTTACTATTGGTCTGGGATATAGACCGCTATAAAAGTTATCGAGAGAAATATATTGCCGTTTATTTATATTACACTGGATTGTGCTTTCTATTTCAGACATGATGTTTGCTTAACGCACATCTACTTTCTGTATTTACCCTGGGCTTATAAATTTTCTCTCTCTTTCTTACTCTACTCTACAGTTCATTTACATTACTTAAGAGGTGCCATTGTGTTTTACATAGTCATCAAAGAAAATAAGATTCGATGTTCGACCTGCGTTGATCTGCTCCAATGAAATTTTCTGATTAGGTACATAGTTTTAGCAACTGGTGAACTTTTCAACTTTTCAGGATAATGAAAATATCATGTGAAAACATGCACATGTTACGAAGAGAGAGTTAAAAAAATATATTTAATATTTGAAATGCATATGCGTAATAGCAATAGAATACTCGCGTTAAAGTATAGAAACTGGAAACTAGAACAAACGAACCGCTTCACGTGATGTAGACAGAAAGGGTGGAAAGTTTGTACATAGGACTGCACTTTCGTACTCGTCACGAAGGATGGATCCGCGTGCCTAATCCAGGCTAAGATTTCTTGACACTGTGAAAAATCTTCAAGGTTTTGTAAGTTGTATACGGTTGTTTATTATTTTCTGTAATTTATACAAGCAATAGAAAAAAAACTGGAAATTGATATATGTATTTCAAGTCAAATGCTTAATTTGATTTAATAAAAAAAATCACAAGATGTTTTGTGATTCTCTGAGTACATTTCCTGCAACTTATTTGTACACATTTTTCGCCTCGCAACATCCAATGCGGTACAATATGGGTCTGCCAATAAACGGTCTTTGTATCGCATTCCATTGAAGGAAAAGCTCGGTTCATCGGGTCGGAGTTCAAGCTAGCTCTACGCTGTTTGAAATAGGCATAAAAACAGGCTTTTGAATTGTTAACCAGTTGATTAATAACCCTATTCAACACTGAACTGCTAAGCTTAAGAACAAGATTTTCAAGCAAAAACGTATTTTGTTGACAAAATTGCCGTGTAATTTTGATGTAAACTTGAGATTGTTGAAAATAAGTCATGAATAACATTTCCAAGTTGTAAACTTTCGAAAGCCGCTAAGTCGAATTTAGCAACATCAGGTCTGAATAAAAGAGCGAACAAAAGTCGAGACCAAACAAACATTGCGGATACAAAGAACGTCATTGTGTGGTTCATGTTTCAAGTTGCAATATTTTGTACCTTAACGCCTTGTTTTACACCTGTTAAGTCTTGGAGTTAATTAAAATAACCACCATAACTACGAGTTATATTAAAATACAAATAGTACCAGTTTTTTTAAATTATAATCACAAATAAGATTTGGTTTTATAGTCTTTTAGATTTTAAATTACAATTCACTCTCATTATCACATGAAATTCATGATCATCACATGAAATAGTTAGGTTCAATGGACTACTGCAGTCCGCCTGATGGTATGCGGTTACCGACACCTATGGATTCTTGCAATACCAAGGGTATCGCATTCTCGCGTACTCTGCAAAATTACCAATACTTTAAAATAAATTTCGTAAAATAAACTGTACCCATAACATAAACCAACTAACCTTAACGTAAAGGAAGGTCAATGTCATGTCTTGGCGCTCCAGGGTTGACGTACAATTTATCTCAACTCCAATACATCAGGCGGCTAGCTATCAACAAGTGTGGGAATACGTATAAATCCTGACCGCAGACCCCTCATCCCACCGATACGAAACGCTCAAATCAACGGGCTTTATACGGGTGATTTGAATGAAATAAGGCTGTCGTTTCGCTCTTCGTATGGTTCGGTTATATTGATATTTATTGAAATCGGCTGGCAATTTCACTACAATATATGTATTTTAGGTTTTGGGACACATTATCATAATTTTTACGACATTTACGATATCTCACACTACATACACAGCACTTTTATAGTTTACCAGCATCAAAAGGCCGTTTTTCCCCTTTGAGTATTGATCCACTCAGACTCTGTGTGTTCTTCTAGCACAATCATACACATATCACAATCATACACACACACAGTCCACGCATCGAAATTTCTTTCAGCACACAATACAATACATTACTACTTACTTGGGTACTGAGTTATGTAAGGGCTGCGCGGCTGAATTATGGAGACCGTTTCAAACAATCGCAGCTCACTAATGCGGTCTTACTGACCAGCTCAGGGATAAAAGGCCTACTTATGACCTACTGCTATCTACGAAACACATTCATATGTTTCACCCATATCCTCAAATCTTGCCCTAAGAGTAATAAATGTGGTGGTATACCGATGTTCAATTATTAGGCCAAGTAATGTAGTTTTAAGACTATCTTTGAAAAACTTTATTGTTAGTTTTCGAGAAATTATTATTTTGTTCAAAAGTATTAAGAATAGAATTTTCTACACATAAAAAGTAGGCTTTACATACATACTTAACTCTTTCAGTATTATACTCTATTAGTATTGTAAGAAGGTCGATTTTCGGCTAGACTGGTACTCGCTAGGGACAAATTTCAATATTATTTACCCCAAGAAATTGTTAAAGTTTTCCTTTTGACAATATCGAAGTGGATGTACAATGTCTTTAACATGACAATAAAGCAAAAACTAAGTATCGGAGAGACGCTTCCTCGTCTTATTTCCTGTCATTAAAATGGCATTATGTAGATTAGCTTGCTTGCAACGTTTTATCATTTTATTATATTATTATTTATATATTTATGAAAATTATTGGATCTAAGTCGACATTTTATTATGGTGCTGAATTAGATAGAGAGTTCCATTGCTCGCTCCAAAAGTTCGAAGGTTCGTTTCCCGCTCACACCAAACATAATTACGATGATTTTGGACAATAATGAGTACGTTTATCGGTAACTAAAGGTATTTTATGTACGTCTTTGATTAATCGAAACCTGTAATAATTCATTTTTATCTTATTTTACCAGTTGGGGGAAGGGGTGGAGTTGACGTTGGGCGAACTGCGTGCAATGGCACTCCGGCAGCAGCAGCAGATCGACACCCAGCACCAGTTGCTCTGCGCCAAGGAGCAGCGGCTGCGATACCTCAAGCAGCAAGAGGCGAGGCAGCATCAGGTAACAAAAAACAGCAAAATCATGCTATGCCAGAAACGCTTGAATGTATTAATTTATCTAGCTAGAATAAATAAATAAATAAATCTATAATATCCATATCTATACTTAATATTATAAAGAGGAAATATTTGTATTTAAGTAAGTTTGTAAGGAATTGACTCAAAAGGTAAGTGACCGATTTTAAAAATTCTTTCACTAATTGAATGCTATATTATCACTGATTAATATAAGCCATTTTAATTGCAAGAAAAAAAAATTATGCCATAATGTCTAAAAAATTAATGTCCATCCGTGCGAAGCCGGGACGGGCTGCTAGTCCTTCATATATGATAACGAACGGAACGGCTGGACAACATAAAATTGGGCACAGAGATAGATAGTTAGCTGGATAGAATATGTTTTATCTGAGGATATATATACATCTATGTACATTGTTATGTATATATATACTGCCGATTATATATACTACCGGTATATATAGATACTACCGATTGTAAAAAGTAGGATTAATATCAGAGTGGCAACGTCTGTGTGCCAAGTATAAGCACCGAAAGAAAGATGGCTCATGAAAACTTTTTCATAACTCGCAAAAGCTATTTTCATAGATCACTTCGCTGAGTTACTTTAACGCTCTCGAAGGCGTATGAAACTGTAAGTGCATGAGTAAGTTTGAGTTGTATAGAAAGGCTATTTCCTTTTACGATGCCATCAATATAGGGGAATCCTTTAAAAATGTATTTATTTGGGAGTAGCAAAATGTTACGAGGGAGTAGGCAAATAATTATATAAGATACATCCAAGAGGTTCGTGAGCTAGTTTAAAATCGATCAAATTTAAAGGCGAAACTAAGTTACTAAGGTGATAGTCATCAGAGGGTTGGGTGGCCATAATTTTTGATGTGAAACATCAGCACGTAAAACCGATTTCTGGCGTACTTATATACGTACGCATACTTCATTTACCATCGACCAATTGTCACAGTAATACCGTCCTTAGAGGAAACATCGAATATTACCAAAGTCGACGACGTTACGAATTAAGTAGTTACGATTTGAAATAAATTCGTAAATTATTGTATTTAATGAAAATACATGTTTATTCAATAAATAGTCATCGTTATCTAGAGAAAAAAACGTAATATCTTATTTTATCATTATGACATATTTAGTTCACTTCACAATCTGTTCTTTTCTGCATATTACTTTTACAAAATAATGTCGATGTTTCACATCTGCCAGGCATCCCGTGACGGCCCCCTTTTTTTTGTTATACCACTGAAGCAGCGTAATTTCATACGACCTGAAAACCTATGCATTCATGCCTGAGTTGCGAAGGCAGACAACGTAATATAGATGTAACGATACATTAATATCTCCATAGTTATGTTTAGGTGGTGACGTGTCAGTTGACGAGTCCATTGCCGTTTCTGAATGACAACTAATCGATCTGCTACTTCGATCTTTGCATTGCATACAACTACACGAAACGATCGGCGATCACGCCACTTAAACATAAATACAGCTAATAATAAAAAAGCTGATATTGCTCCTTCATACAAAATACTCTTTGAGGAAAGCAAAGGTTACTTTCATGTTTCAATGTTTTGTTAATCAAAGGGAATTTTTAGGTTATCTTACAAGCCAGTACAAACTTACCAAGGCTCCAGCAAGTTGATGACTTATAGAAATTTGACCCTTCTACTTCTATTGTTAATTTTCACTTTGAATAATTCATAACAACACTTGAAATTGGCGCATGTATAAAGAGACTGATGACTGAGCATGGATTATGAATCGATCGGTTCTTTATCTCTTCTCAGCCTAACCCGCAAAAGACTCGTGATGTTATGTTTATTCGTATGAATAAGCCACTTCAAAAAATTTCAGGCAATATTTGAATGTGGACGAAGCGAAAGAGGTATGTAAGTCTAGAGAGAACTGGCGCTTTATACTTTCTGCCTACCCCGTTAGGGACTTGGCGTGATGATATGTATGTATGTATGTATGTATGTATGTATTTGAATAGTAAAGGAACAAAGAGATACGATAAAATATACAGATATATTTTAGGCGTAAGAAATGTTAATACATATTGACAAAGAAATAGCATTAATCAATGTAGTACCTAAATATTTAGCACTTTAACCTAAAAATAAGAACTTATTACCTCATAAGAGTATCAAATAGAGTAGGTGATCTTTTCATTACATATTTTGTGTAACTTCCACTATAACTATTTATCATAAACTAGCTTATGCCCGCGGCTTCGCCCGCGTGGAGTTCGAAAAAGTAGCTTTGGAAATTTTCCTGCTAGAATCGATTCTACGGAAATAAGAACTCTGAATTTTGCAGGATTAAAAAAAATAGCCTATGACCTATTCCTAGGTATAATCACCATTACACAAATAATATCACCATTTCAACGTTCAGCCAAATCGGTGCAGCCGTTTGGCCGTGAAAGAACCGCAAACATCCAAACTTTCACATTTATAATACATACATACATACATAACATCACGCTGAGTCCCTAACGGGGCAGGCAGAGAGTATAGAGTGCCAGTTCTCTCTAGACTTACATACTTCTTTCGCTTCGTCCACATTCATCAGTCTCTTCATATATGCTCGTCGGTTTCGAGTACTCTTAACGTTCCCGTTCTTGAGACTCCGATCTATTTACATATACATTTATAATATTAGTAAGATAATATATAAAAGAATAAATAAGTAAAATATCTGTATTAATCGTTCGCGTAAAAGAACGCCTGATCTATACATTATCTTAATTTAATAATGACCCTCAAAGCCCTTGAAAAATTCCTATTGCATACTTCATTTCAAATTCTTTGAAGTTTCATCTCCATTGCTCCCATTTTCCATTTAATTAAAGTCATATCGAACTTGTAGGTCGAGGGAGGAAGCATACCTATGTAGATTTAGATTCGGGTCTTATTATACGATTTAAGAACTTGCAGAAGCAAAATAATAAAAAGACTCCGTATGGAATTTAGATAAAGCGAAAAAGGTCTGTAAATTTTGCGGGACGTGGTACACTTTCTGCCTACCCCAGAGTCAGCGTACTTTAAATTCGCGATCGCGAGGTATTTATGAAATGAATAAATAATAATATCTAGCGACATAAACTGCAAAACCGAGTAATAGTAATACCGTCTATGAAAATTAGAATAACGATATGCATTCTTATATACATATAATATATACTTAATAACTTAAAAAAAAATTTACATGTAGGGCAAACAGGACAATATGTATGGTTTTGCATATAACCCCGATACAATCGGTAAAGCTACTTTTTTAAATGGATGTGAATGGTATTCGTAAGAAGAAATGCCACAAAGCAATGGATAATTTGTTAGTCAATTGTTATTATATAAATCCAAATCCTGTTTGGCAAGTTTTACGTTACTCTGATTCAAAATTCGAATATATACATAATGCCTCTGATACAGGTCGTACTAACGCAACATTTAATTGGAACCAAAACACAACGTCCTACGCTTTAAATATTAACCGCCAGGTAAAACATTCCTTTCTAGAAACAATAGTCAGTTATTCCCAGAATTTCAAATTTGAATTTGACGTTGTATATTTAAAGCCTACTTTCTTTTGAATGAATAGGATTAGTTGAAATATTTATAGCTGGACAAAGGGTGTCACGTGTATGAAAAGGGAAGGTGTAAAGGCGGTACTAAAAATTTAAAAGGGCCCGAGTAAAATAAAATATCCATGACAAAAGACAAAAGAGAAGGTTTTCAATGAATTAGAGCCACGGAAATATAAATAAAATGAAAAATCTTTATATAAGTTAGACCCATTGTGACTAAAAAGTAAAATTAGATTGTGACGTCGTATTTCTAACAAGAATGCCTTTTGAGCAAAGAATCGGTTTATTTTTTTATTAAAGACCAGCAAGGAATAATAACTCTTACTTTGAGCAGAAAAGAGTTTAATGTTTATATTTTTATACAATATACATACTGTTTTATTATATTATAGGTACTACTAGATCGTTAAGTATTTCCTTACACTTTAAATTATTCTATCTAGAGGTTCTTAACCAGCCTTACATAACGAATAAATAACTACTATGTTGCTATAACACAACTATGTGTATTATTCCTTCGTATACATTTACTCATTAGGGGAGGCCTATGTCCAGCAGTGGACTAGAGTGGGCTGATGATGATGATGATGATGATGATGATACATTTACAGGTGCATTCCATTTTTTCTTGTCATTAAAATTATCTTTTTTCCTCATTTTTGTTAGTATCAATAAATTACGTTAAATGTAGGTTATTATATCATAATTATTCCTGCAAGGTCGACAACGCGCGATTGATACCCCTGGTGTTGCAAGCGTCCATAGGCGGCGGTAACCGCTTACCATCAGGCGGACCGCATACTTGTTTGCCACCCTTGTGGTATTAAAAAAAATAAAAAAAAACCTCTTTAACAAGTAATAAAAATGCGTTATTAAAAATAAATGTCACTCTAATTCATTCCACAAATGGTGTAAGGTAGGGAAAAATTAAATTGCTCCCGGTCCTAATAAATCTCAAGAGTGGGCCGGACGCGTTAGCCTAATGCGATATTTATCGCCCGCCTGAAAGAAATAAACTCTTTTCACGCAATAAACACTCCCATAAAATAAACAAAATTACCAATGTTGTTGCCCTGTAAAGATACAATTTTAAATAGATATTTACGGGTTCATCTTTTAGTCTATTAAAGGGACATGATAACTCTTTTCTAACTTTACAAAGATTTTAAGCACCTAAATAGGTACACTTGTTTTAACATATTTGTTATACACGATATTATCCTTATACTTTAGCTTTTAACTTAGAGCTCAAGCGAAAAAATTTGGAATCAAGCTTCGTCGAGATTAAAACTAAGATAACAAAATTTTTAGAGACATCACAACATCGGAATAGACCTTTGCGGGCGTGCGTGAAGGAAAGTGATGTTATGTTAAGGAGTAGAAGTAACATTCATCTGTTGTCTTTCTAGGTGGCGGTTGAGGGCGAACGGCTACGACGTCTACGTGAGCGCGTAGAGGCGCAGGAGTTAAAGCTACGCCGGCTACGAGCGCTACGAGGTCAGCTTGATCGTAACAAGCAAACCAACATCGCACTTAGTAAGTATTGCTATTATTTAAGAATATTCAATGCTTTATAAATACATATAAATGTACATAATATAATTATATGCACGTATGAAAATATGATATATGGATCGAGTACCTAGTCGCCTGCACAGATTGCAAGTTCAAATTCCGTCTGTTCCGACTCGTTTTTATGAACGTAAGTACATATAAGTAAGTACAGTAAGATAGAAATCTGGTATACGTCGGAGAAGGAATTTGAAGACTTACCGTGTACAGTCGTGCTTGAGAAACGGCAATAGACTCGTCACCTGTCACGCTGGCACAGAAAACTAAGTAGGTTTCCCTTGACCCTTGTCACAAGGCGTAAAGATATATAATAAACCCATTGAGATACATTTCATCGTATTTGCAGGATGGTGACGTACATATTTGAATAACCATAGGTTTTGTGTGCCTATTCAACCATTCTGGAAGTGACATATCGCGGAAGGCGATTGATTTAAATATTCATATACCTGATGATGAGCCTCAGAAGTAGTAATTGTCATTAATCATGTCATATGACGGTCATGTCGAATCCGACTCGATGTAAACCACTCTTCCGTCCGGCGTCCATTGAAAAGCTTTTCGCCTTTAAATATCGTTTAATATCTTTGATAAACGTTCAAAATAGAAAAGTTTTTGCAATGATATCTCATAGCAAAAGTAAAGCAGGTACCACTGCGAATCAGATATTGTAGAGCCGAGAAGAAATGTGACGGTTATTAGAATTCCAGAGCGTACGCCTAACACCTAACAATATTGCAATATTCTTGGCTGTGTCGCCTTTAAGGGTTATAAAAAGAATCTATTGCAATAACCCCGCTTACAAACTATTATTTTATTTATTAACAGGTTACATACAATTGCTATTAAAAGACATGTATAACATTGAAATAAACCACAGAGGATTGTCAACCGCCAAAAAGAGTCTGCGTTACGCTGTTAACTTAATACATGTGTATTAAGTTATACAGCGTAACGCAGACTCTACATAAATAAGTAGGCAGGTAACTGAGGTTGATTACATGTTAATTACACAAAAAGAAAAACCAATAAAACAAACATATATAAAATTTTAAAATATCCTCACGCCCTCCCGCTAGGGTCCCCGAAGGGGTAGGCCGAGGTATATATGTAATACCCATTCACCGACTTTCCGCCAGAGATATATTTTAGGTGCCAACGTGACAGATGGCGAGTCCATCGCTGTTACTCAAGCACAACTACATATACATACGCCTTTGAATTTCTTCTCAGACGTATGCAGGTTTCCTCTCGATGTTTTCCTTCACCGTAAAGCTCGTGGTGGAATAATCATAATAATAATTTTAAAATACTCATTTTAAATACAAAAAGGCTATGCATGTCTCGGCGTGATGATATGTATGTATGTATGTATAGCCTATACTAGGTATGAGAATAACCATAAGAACGGCGCAGGTGGAATGCACCTAACAGGCAGATATATCTTTGCTTGGAAAAAAACTGGAGTGCTATTTCTCTAATAACGTTTCTAAGGAAAATATAATGTTTACCTACTTTATTATTATAGTGTTTCGCTTACAAATGCACAAGCAATTTCAGTGAGTAGATCATATTCTACATTATACTGCATTACATTTGCTATATTGAAACACAGATAATCCTGGCTTCAGCTGTCAACATCGGCTTATCACTACTGTTACACAATTTTCGTATAAATACATGTATATTGTACATATATGATGTCTGTAGCACTGTGATAGTGCTTCTCGCTAATAGCTTACTAATGTCACTAAGGCTTAGACATTAGGGTTGCGTCAAGCTCGATTAGATAATAATATCGGATAGAATATGCTATGCTATATATGCTATTTTGTCTGCGTTGAGTTATTAGCGTATTTGTAATGTTTGAAAAAGCTTACAACATATTCTTGGAGAAATATAGGGAATATATACAATTCAAAATAGTTGTAGCCAAAATGAGGTTTCAAATTATTCAGAAATCACATCTAAAAAGCGATTTTGGCTGAGGCTGTTTCTTAGAGTTGAATTCCTACAGTGCATTAAGGTTTAAAAAAAATGTAATAGGTATTCGCTAGCAGCCCAGCCAGCTAGAAAATAATCTGTCTGTATTAAATGACTTTTAGCATTCCACCATTCTAATATAGAATAAGAGAGCCATGGCTACCGAGTGGTTCGAGTAGACGCCTCCAACTCAAAGATTGCAAATTCAAATCCCAACTGTACCAATGACTTGAGTTATTCTGAACTTAGCGTACAGTTTTACTGTGAAGGAAATCATCAAATGGAAACCTGCAAACGTTTGATAAGAAATTTGAAGACGTATGTAGAGACGTGCTTTAGTAACGGCGATGAACTCGTCGTTTTTCTTCACCGTAAAGCTCGAGGTGTGACTAATCACTGTACTTAGGTTCAGAAAAACTCATTAAATGTTATTATGTACATTTTCACTATTTTACCAAGCGACCATAATGCTACCCGTAGTATTATTGATTTTTAGGTCAATGCTCTAAACTTTCCGTCCTTGTTTCATAATTACAGAAAGTAAATGAGACTAGCTCATTATACACTCCGGCTTTCGAAGCTAGGTGTGCCGTCCATTAGGCAGATTGGATGAGTTTTTCTCGGTCAAATTAAGAAGTATCATTTATAATAAGATTGTATGTTGGTAGGTTGGCTTGTTCTCAAGTATATTATTTTCTTTAATTAATGAATTCATTAATTCCTCAGTTTTTTGCCAGCTTTGTATTACGTTTAATTCTAAATGTGTCCCGCGGTTTCACATACGTTTAATGTATGTACATATGTCATATCTGATGACTGCTCCGCAAACTTAATCTAGGTTAGTAGCGTAATGATATACATAGCCTTTCTCGACAAACGGGATATCTCAGAAAAATATAGTTTTTAAAATAGTTTTTTATTCGAATCATGTTTCAAAGATTAACGCGTTCAAGCATACAAACTCTGTATCTCTATGATATAAGCATAGACTAGAAGTACTTTTTATAATAAAACTATTTTTAGAAAAAAAAATGTTTAAATTAATTTCTGTTTTACTCAAACGCATTAATGATAATTTTATGTAAGACATGAAAAGCTTTGTTACCAAAGTATTGCAATTATACCAAATTTGAGTTCAATAGAACTTCAGGAAGTCGTTCTTAATTAGCTTTCAAGATTGGAGACAATGTTTGTAATACATTTTGTTGTAATTAGACTTCGCCATTACTTTATATACGCTTTTATAGCAGGTAATCAGTATCCGAACAACATCATACGAAAGTCTACAAAAACACTACAAGAACAAAATGTGTCAGTTGCATAAAGCATTTATTTTATGAAAATACAATTAAAAATAATTAACATCCCGAATTGTGACCCTCTTTTGATGTACCATTTGCTGATTCGTAATAAATGTATTTTACAATCGCTAAAATCAAACTTTCGTGAATTCCCCTCGTTTAACCCCTATACCTTATAATCAATTGTAGATTCTGAAACCGCTATAAAGCGAAGTGTGGTTTTATGAGCTTTGATGAATGTTTAATTATCATGGTTATTATCGGTTATTAATGAATGATTGTTTCGACGTGTACTTAATATTCTGCTTGAGCTTGATAAACATTTTTTTTTCAAAGCTGTAAAAAAAATGTCGATGACGTCAGAGGAACAAGCTTCTATATAACTAGTAAGGTATTATTTCAATACCTAACCTTACTAGTTATATAGCTTGAGAGTTGACACTCAGCACAAATTTGAAAGGTAGATAAGTATCTCCTTTCAAATTTTTGCCGATTGTCAACCTGTCTATCAAAGTAAAATTTTGAACGGAATTGATAATAATAAAAAAAAAATTTTCCTCAGTCCTACTTAAATAGAGTTTCTTCGACATAAAACCCCTTTGCGTAGCTAAGCAACGCTGTAGCAAGCATATAATCGATAAGTATTAATTTATGATGAGGTCATGTCGACATGCGATCAATGGTTTTCAAGCAAGAATCGTACAACAAAGAAATATAGTAAATTATGTAGTTGTATGGTCCATGGTAATAATAAAATATACGTACAACAACCATTCCTCAACCAAGTAAGACTAGAACAGTCTGATTATTGATTTGCGATTATTTCGTTGTCTCGCAAAATAAGAATCTAGTGAGAGTGAGATAGATTTTTAAAGGAATGTTACTTAGATATTATTTTGCACTTCGTAGATAAAAGTATTAGGGATATGGCAGTCTTATATACTTATACCTACGGTTTCGAGTATTTTTAACATTCCCATTTTTGTGTGTAAGTACAATCATTTTGTACAAGTTCCATGTAAGCCTAAGCTGCAGAGTTGCCATACGAATTGAAAAAAGAACCTCATTCAATTAGCATTTAAAATTGGTAGCTCTTCTAGCACGTGGAGTCAAACCTTTCCTAAACTATGATGTGGCAGAATAGCAAGTCGTATAATTTGAATTTTAAAATTTTAGAAAGAATTCTGCTGTTACGAAAAAGTATATATTATGTAGAATCAAACTTAGATTTTTTATATTATTAATAGTTGAATATAAATAATAGAATAATATTTGCTTTATTATGTCATCATGAGGATATATTCGCAACACCTACAACTTCTACGACAACTGCTATATTTTTTCTGAAAAAAATTGTATAATATTGACCAGGGAATATGTCGCTAACTACCAAAACATCAAACACTGAAAATGGAGCTAGACCTGAGCTAAATAGGTCACATTTACAGATCAAGAACGTTCTATTTAGAGTGCCAGCGGACGAGTCGACATTGAATCACATTTTGCTAATGGGTATTAGTAGCGCGTTTGTAAAATAATTTGTATACTATTTATTCATTAACTAATTGAGTACCATTGTCTGGACCGAACATGTGTAATTGGAGTGGACATTGCATTTAACTTACTGAAGATTAACAACTATTTAAAGAGCCGTGGTGGCCGAGTGGTTCTAGCTCAAATCCCCATCGTGCCAATGAGTTTTCTGAACTTAAGTACAGTTACAATATTAGTCATACAACAAGCTTTACGGTGAAGGAAAACATTGAGAGGAGACCTGCAACCGCTTGAGAAGAAATTCAAAGACGTATGTATAGTGCTTGAATAACGGCGATGGAATCGCTACCTACCATGTTGGTACCTAAAATATATCTCGGGTGGATTTGGCAAAATCCGTAAAATGTACCCTTGCTATATATTTCCTGCAAAGTGTGGGTGTAACGATGCCTCGAACATAAAAACTATTTTATAGAGTATTGAATGACATAAATATGAACACTGTTTGCATTAAGTTAACCAAATACGTCAGTAAAGTGATACATATGATGTGAAAGTAATGAATATTTGTGAAATACGGAGCTGAGACCTCATTTTAAGTGTCTTAAGTTTATAATAGTTAAAAGTGCTCTTATTTAAATTATTTATTGTGCATATATAGCATATAATTCTGGTTGAGTTCGCCTGTTCGCAATAAATATGTATATCGCAATAAATGTCTGACCTGTGATAGACTGATGAATGAGAATTGAACATTCGCAGATCAGATTCAACTTTACGATCCATTAAATAATACTCAATGTATTACAATGTAGAGTCTTTCCGTTCTTCAGACTACTTACTATGATTATTACTTATGATTCCTTCTTATATATAATACGGAGCCGTCGTGGCCGAGGAGTTTAAGTTAACATCTTCAATATCAAAATGCAGGTTCTATCACTCCGCGCTGCACCTGTGAGTTCTTCTGAATTCGAGAACAGCAAGGTATCGTACTATGAATTTTACGGTGCAGGAGAGCATCTTGAGGCATAAGTGTAGCTTAGACAGAAAACTCTGCTTGATAGATGTTAACAGATTTGTTAGGATATTTCGTTAGTTCCTTAGTATATCCCAGGCGAAAAGAGTCTATTAACTACATACCTAATATCTCTTGGTGGGGATTTCAAGAGATATTCGGCAAGTAAGAAAAATGTATAAAACGCGGGCACTGTTTTTAATGAAAAATTATTACTGAATTCGGTGAGGACATAATATATAATAAGAGCCTTGACAGAAATAATTATCTAATTTCCGTTTTATAAATACCTAATTTCAATAATTTTCAACCATCACATAGGACTAGAGAATTAACGTTAAATGAAGATCCTTAAAATGTTAGGAAATTGCAGCAAATTCTCGTTTTCAACTGAAGTGTCATAGTAATGGAAATGTCATGCGGCGGTATCAAGATCTGAGAGCAGCTGAGGGTAGTAGATACGTCTACTGCGCGATTTCTAGTTGTATATAGCTGAGCTTATCAATAGTGACCGGCAGGATTGGTCGATTGTCCCGCCTCAGCCAACAAAACGTTGTGTCCCTATCGGAATAGGAGCTATTAAGCTCTGTGGGAAATTAATCTTGTGCTGAAAATAGAAATTTCATTTCGAGCTTGCGTCCAGAAATTGTTAAGTGAAAGAGAAAAATACTCCATAATTAATCTCGCTCCTTTTTATACCTACATACATACATACGTATCATAATGCCGAGTCCGCAACACGGGGTAGGCAGAAAGAGTAACAAGCCAGTTCTCTCTAGGTATACCTCTTTTGCTTCGTCCACATAATCCAGTCTCTTCATACATACTCGGTTTCAAGTACTTTTGACGTTCCCATCCTTGAGTGGCCAATCGATTCGATCTAGGTAGCTCGAACGGGTTCTTCCTCTGTCTTGTTTTCCACACAATGTCGAATTTTATATACGTTTCGACAATCTTTCTAGTTCGTCAAATTACTACTTCTAAAAGAACGAGAGTTTGATATAAAACAATTAATGTCTTGAAACTAATAAAAGCGTCCATTTTAGACTAGTACTTTCGCCGAATTTTTTCCAATAATGCCGACATCGACAAAATGTTCAGCTTAAATATGTGGAATTTTACCTTAGATAGGCATAGCGCAGATACTGGAGATCTTCGGTACGCGAGCTATGCTGCTATAACTATATGAATAAGTAAAATATATCAAACAATATGTTGTTTGATACATTTTACTGGACAGACTGCTTTTTCATATTTATTACAAGTACACACAGTAACATTAATATATATGTACAAACTTGCTAAAATAAAAGTGAAGTGAATTTGTAACTAGGTTCAAAAAAGTTATTAAAGCTAAAAAGATATGTTAAACATGAGTAGGTATAATTAGTGCTCTACATCATATTATTTTATACTAAAACCGGAGTATATCCTCACGCCTTCCCACAAGGGTCCCCGAAGGGGTAGGCAGAGGTGTATAGGTAATACCCACACACCCACTTTCCACCAGAGGTATATTAGTGCCAACGTGACAGATGGCGAGTCTTTCGCCGTTACTCAGGTACGACTATACATACGCCTTTGAATTTCTTCTCAGACGTTTGTAGGTTTCCTCTCGATGTTTTCCTTCGCCGTAATATACTATACACCTCTGCCTACCCCTTCGGGGACCCTTGTGGCAAGGCGTGAGGATATATTATTTATTATTATTATATATTATATTATAACCGGAGTATGAATAAACTATAAAACTACAACAAAATAAATATACAAGTACCTAAGTACAAATAACTATGTCCCGCTCATAGAAATGTATATGTTGCGTGTAGCTTTTTGATGGCTATAAAGCATGCTATCTGATACCTACCTGATAGAAAGCGCTTGCAACATAAGGGCTACACACTTTACTTACACCACTTACACAATTTAGTCTTAGCACCCAAGCTTATAATACATATATGTACACTTATTGATTTTTGTTATATTACAAATGTTAAAATAAAAATAAAAATGTTAAATGTTATGTATGTATAACAACTCTAGATTTATCAAAAACAATACAGTGGTGGCCGAATGGTTTGAGTAGTTGCCTGTGACACAAAGATCTCAAGTTTGAATCCCGACTGTACCAACGAGTTTTTCTGAACTTAAGTACAGTGATTAGTCACACCACGAGCTTTACTGAGGATAGTAGAGAGGATATATAGATATCTATGTCTGGTTTGTAATAAGGAGTTTAATGTTAAAAGTATTTGACGCAATAAAATCAAAAGCAATTTTCTTGTTATTACGCCAGCAAATCCAGTCCCGGGCTTTTATCGTGCAATTTATTTGTAGAATGTTCTAGAAGCATCGTATCGACGTTAATTGGAAGCCGTACTAGACTGTTGTTCAAATAAAATATGCATCGGCAAGTAATCATAACGCTGATCCTCGCTGGTTTGCGTTTGGAAGCCAATCAACATTTGAATCGATCGATCTGACTGCACCCTTTTTTATGTGCATTTATTATTAATACATACACGCATATAAATGTTGTACTGTCTGATATATATGTATATAATAAACGACATGCATTCATTTGTATAGTAATATATTTTATTTGAATTACCCTTCGCCACAGAGATACAGTCGTAAGACTGATGTCTGTAATCAGTAGAGTCCATAAAAATAGCTGAAAAGAATTTTATTACGCTCTGGTTAATTAAGTTCCATTCTTTATATCGGACACGGCCTTTTTCGTAAATAAGATGGTTTTATGTTGCTCTCGATTGTCACTGGCACGGTAAGAGGGACCCGCTGTAAGCTCCCAGGTGTGCTTTATGATCACGAGTCCAAATTACCTCTGAATTTTTCAATCTTGTTACGTACCAGGACTCGTTGTAAAAGTACAACTTTGGTACTCAATTAATTTTTTTTTATTAGTTACATCTGTTGATTGGGAGCTGTGGTAATGGTATTTTTTATATATATCTCTCTCTCTGCCTACCCTTTGTGGACTACCCACAAGGGCCCCCGAAAGGGTAGGCAGAGGTGTGTGAGTAGTAGTAGTAACTTCACACCCACTTTCCACCAGAGATATATTTTAGGTGTCAACGAGTCAAATTAACAAACGGATCTTGGTAAATATAAACAATACTTACCATACATTTTAATATTCAATTCAATTTATGCGTATGTGAAAAGTGCTGCGCACAAAAGCCTTTTCGCCGAGTTTTATAAATTGATAATACGGATAACGAGTGTGTAAGCTTTAAAAAACACTGCTTACATTTTACGGTCCATTGGTTTCGCTTTAAGCCGTGAAATCTATGTTGTGCCAACAATTTGCGTTGTCCTCAAGCAGATGAAATTCATATTAAGATGTATTACACAGATAAGTTCGGACGCGTCTTCTGAATTTTACCGCGTAACAAATACCCGTTCAGCCATTTTTCTGGGGCACCCACGTTCTTGACGTGATAGAGACAGATTGAATTTGGCCAGTGAAAACCTTGTGATCGAGTGTTCACTTCCATTTTTCTGCGGGGAAATGTCCTTTTGTATTAAGATATTTAAAATATTTGCTTTACTATATCGAGGACCCACTGATGTTATCTTAATATTATGGGATAAGAATGACTCAAGGGATGAGTACATCGTCATCCCTTGAATCATCACGTGGGTGTATTTGTATCCAGTAAGCATTAGATTTTATGCCACATTCCAGTAAATATCCTATAATTTAGAGAAGCTCTAATACTGTAAGCGACAATCCCCTTAATAGACGAGACTCCTTAGAACGATAATAAAATATAGTAGGAAAAGGTGGTTGTTAAACGTGACCTTCTTGGTTAACCAATTCGGTCGACAAAGAAGAACATTAGTTCT
>JACCPG010000256.1:75986-152714 GCA_016069955.1 Drepana arcuata
AATCACTGTACTTAAGTTCAGAAAAAACTCATTGGTACAGTCGGGATTCGAACTTGCGACCTTTGCGTCGCAGGCAACTCGAACTCGCCACGGCAAGCTCAAACCACTCGGCCACTACGGCTTTTTGCAGATAATTACTAACTCAAGTTTATTTTCATGATTAGAGCTACTTCGTAAATATGTTTGACACATTAAATTGTGTATCTACTGCATAGAATTAAACCATGGAATGAGAATGTAATCGTAGTTGATATATGTGAAATAATTAACATTGTATAGAATATTTAGTTGTCCCTTTGAAATGATAACACCAACAACTGATTTCATTCATTTAGTAATAGATAGTTTTGTTTGCAAATGCTTCTATTGTATTCTACCCCTGGAATAATTCCCCTTGAGAATATACCCAGTACACCTCTGTTTGATGGTGGAATATTAAACTGTATGATTATTGATCTGCCTTTCATATGTGGCTTTTCCGTGGGACAGGAACATGTGCGTTGGATAATATCGCTTTGACATGATGAGATGGACGACTTAAGAATGTATTGCGTTTATATTTTGGTCGCAGACTATTTGCTACAAATATTATTAACACTACAATATAATTTCTAAATGTTTTGGGAAACCTTACACGCGATAGTGATAGATAATACCATGCCAAGCTATAAGATAAAATGGGTGCAACGAAACCTCTCTCTTCAGGCATGACAACTCGTCCGAAAATCGAAATCAAAATGTAATTATTAGATAATATACTCGCGTTTTACCCAAGTTATTTTTTTTTGTTTTTATGGAATAAAGCATGTATTAATCCAGCTACTAAGATATTATCTTCGTTCTGTAATTTTTAGAGGAACAGACATCCTCAAAACATTCTCATTTAAAATATTAGATCGATATTAGAATTTCATTCAACTAGCAGCTTGTTAAGCGAAAATGTGTTTAGCCTCTTCTCATATAAATTCCTCGGACGTAGTTACGTAGTTAAATCAATTTGAGCGGGTCACAGAGATCTGCGATACATGCGCAAGTAGATATATATTATTATTCAGCTTCGATGCCTTAGGGTTGAAGTCTTTTGTTTTCGATCGCCTTTACGACGGTCCCAATGCGGCTTCCGCTTCCTGATTGCGTAGTCGGCTTCTAAATTATATGGTGCTTTATCTTCAAATGTACAGACGAATTCCGAACAAGAATGTAATCAAGTTAAAAATATCACTTTAGTCTAAATACATGAAATTATGTAACAAAACATACTAGGTTAAATACCTTTTACTATTTCTCTAGTATCAAACATAATTTCTTTCTATTCTTACTTCCATCAATTATTAATATTCCATCAATAAATATGACTATTATAGTCATTTTTATTGATGGAATATTAATAATAATAATCCGTTATAATATAGAAGATAGCGATAAATAGGAACAGATAGTAAGGAACAGATAGATAGATAGTAGTAAGTACATACGTAATTTACATTTTGCAGCAGTTTTAAGGTTAAAATAAGGTTAAATACCTCTATTTCAAAGCTATAATCATCAGTTAAAAAGGTATCTTATGGTATATTTTTTGTTCTCGCGGCTCGTGAAGATCTTGATGTGATGTAAATAGGTATAGGTTTGTTTTCTTTCCTCATTCCAAAGTTCACAATCTCGTCTCGACATAAATGGCATTTTTCCTGCCTTAAATATAAATAGTCGAAACGATGATGTTGTTCCATTAAAGCGTCGGACACAAACGGAAGCCTCCTCATACAGATAAAGGCCCTCTTTATTGTCTTCTGTAATTGAAAGGTCGGAGGTATTTCCCTCCCGAGTCTTTAAACGGGTCTCAGCTGCGCCGTCACGCTGTAAAATAACATTTTTGCCGGCTTACAATTCCTCAATTATTATCTTTAACCCTGACAGTTTACGGTTGGAAATGATTTTGACAAAACATGATTATAAACCTGGCGTCAATGTAAATTTACTGCACTATCCAGGAGCTACTTAACAGATCAACTACTATGTCAACGTTTTAGTGTTGTTTGGGGTTTATGTGGTCTCAATTTACTCCTAGCTTTAAATACTACTGGACATCTTACATACAAATACTTAATCTTTAATGCAAAAATAACTGCAGTGCTATATTACATCAATTAATTACGCCACCAACTCCAGGATGTAGCAAAACATCGAAATGAAAAAGACCATGTAAATCAAGCCCGGGAGGCGGCGACAGAATTGCTGTATGTCACCTTAACACCTTAAATATGTATACATATAAGAGCCGTGGTGGCCGAGTGGTTCGAGCAGTTGCTTGGGACGCAAAGGTCGCAATTTCGAATCCCAACTGCATCAATGAGTTTTTCTGAACTTAAGTACAGTGATTAGTCACACCACGAGCTTTACGGTGAAGGAAACATCGAGAGGAAACCTGCTTACGTCTGATAAGAAATTTAAAGGCGTATGTATAGTCGTGCTTGAGTAACGGCGATGGACTCGCCATCTGTCACGTTTGCACCTAATATACCTCTGGCGGAAAGTGGGTGTGTGGGTATTACCTATACACCTCTGCCTACCCCTTCGGGGACCCTTGTGGGAAGGCGTGAGGATATATTATATTATTATTATTATAAGTATTATTAATGTAGAAGAATTTAAGTAGCACACTAACCTGTTTCTTCGTTAGCCTCGCGAAGAATCGATCGCGACCGTATGGCGCCAAAGTTAAAGTGTAATTTAAAAATATGTTTCTTTCAGTCATGAATACACTTTTTTTTAATACGTCGACGAAGTGACATTATAAGTACTGTGGATCATGAATACCATGTATATCCATGTATGTACGTATGTAAAGCCGTGCTTGACAAATGGCGACGGACTCGCCATCTTTCACGTTGGCATTTAAACATATTTCCGATTAAATGAGGCTGTTATACATCTGTCTACCTACTCTGAGACCCATTCGATTTATGATATGATAGTAGGATTTGATAAAGCATTTCAATTAAATTGTCCGTCGAAAAATGTCATCTCGTTAGGGGATGCTTTTGTATTGTCGTAATATCATTTTATATCCGTTTAAATCGTTAGCAGGTGTAATGAGAAGATGCTCATACATTTCGGTCACACAATATTTCATAACGTGGGACAAGAATGCTATGAAAAGTAAATTGCCACATTTACGTGTAAAGGACTTTTACCTCGTCTGTTTTGAAATAATGGGATATACATTCCAAATGGAAATGAATACTTAAACAAACAAAGAACGTTAACATTCACTTTAATATGATATATCCTCACGCCTTCCCACAAGGGTCCCCGAAGGGGTAGGCAGAGGTGTAGTACCCACACACCCACTTTCCGCCAGAGATATATTTAGGTGCCAACGTGACACATGGCGAGTTCATCAACGTTACTCAAGTACGTCCATACATACGCCTTTGAATTGCTTCTCAGACGTGTGCAGGTTTCCTCTCGTGTGTGTTCCTCGCATGTTTTTCTTCACCGTACAGCTCGTGGTGTGACTTATCACTGTACTTAAGTTCAGAAAAACTCATTGGTACAGTCGGTATTCTAACTTGCGATCTTTGTGTTGCAGGCAACTGCTCAAACCACTCGGCCACCACGGCTTACTCGGCCACCACGGCTTTGGCTTAATATGACAATCTATTGATAAAAAACAATATTTTATCATTCTCAAATAAAGCAATCTGAATAGGATAGTATTTAAAATTCCTCGGTATTCAACTTCAACACAAATATACAAATAAATACCAGGATTATTTTACACCCCTTCTCTTGTAGGAAGGCATTTTTTTTTCAAATACTTTAACCATATATTGAAATCAATATAGTGATTCATTCATGTCTTCACAAAAATGTTGGTAGAATAAGAGGCCAGATGAGAAAAAGACAATAACTTTTCACAGGAGATGTAAGCCACCTGCGTGATGAATGGCGAATCTACCGCCGTCTCCCAGGCACAAACTGTTTATTATGGGCGAGATTCAAATATAACTTATCTTTGTTAACAGCAAGTGACTTGGAGTCAATACGAGCGCTGTTCAATGAGAAAGAGAAGGAGCTATCGGTGGCCGTGGCCAAGGTGGAAGAGCTGACCCGGCAGTTGGAGGAGCTAAGGAGAGGCAGGGTACAACCTGCACCGCCATCCGCTCATGAACTGGATAAGCTACGGAGAGAGCTTATGGTGAGTACAGATATCAGTATTTAGTCAATCTACTTTTTTGACAGCCGTTTATCGATGACCTAGTATCTAACCACAGAGGTTGCCGGCTCGATTTCCGCTAAGGGCGGATATTATATTTGATGAACACGAGTATATCTTAGTCCTGGATGACCTACATTTATTTATATAAGTCATACCTATCTTTATAAATATTATTATTATATCGTTGCCTAGTTCCCATAATACAGATTCTTAGTATGTGGAATTAATTGGTAAGGTTAATCTAATAAAGTAGTATTAAAACTAAGAACACCAAAAAAGTCATTCAATTTAAACTCGTTCGTTCATACCGGATTGTATATTTTTCTTGCTATCTACTCACATTATTTAACGTTAAAAAACATATACAATGGTGTTACACAATAATGAAAAATATAAATTAATAAAATACACTTATAATTGCAAAATATCCGCTTTGTTAACTAACGTCAGTATTCGTTTAATGTAGTAAACTTTTTTTATATTAATGTAGCACAGAGAATGCGAGCTTTCATTGAAACTTACTACAACTACGTAGATTATACCCTTCTTTCTCTCCTCCTCCAGCTCCTGTTAGCTACCTACAAGTTTGGAGTAAGGCTCTTGAAAAGTTGCGTTGTAGACACTATCTATTGTATGTTGAGATTGGTTGGTGAACTAGTTTTTCTGGTATTTTTATAGACTTTTAGGTGAAGTTTAAATGGTTATTTGAACAATTACTTTAGCTACGTAATATCAATTAGTAAAACATATATAACCTTCTTGTGACCGGATAAAATTTTAGGTAACGTGACAAATAGCAAGTCTCTCGTAAGTTTCTCTCAATGTTTTCCATAAAGTAAGATACCAGAAAATTATTAAATTAAAAACATATTTAACGTAACGCCAGATTCGATTACAATTGTCACGACAGTTTAACGCAGTAAGTGGTCTCATGGACCATAATATTTAAATTCAAATTATCTCGTAGTCAGCTCATAAACAGCCCATTTCAAGAAATGAATTTGAATTTTATAATGATGACACCTTATGAAAAGCTGGCTTAATTACTTTCCCGTTTTCCTCATTTAAACGAGACTCCAAATTAGTTTCGCTTAAACGAGGGCCAATATTTCGTTTTATTATATCTTAAGTTGATTATAAAGACCGTGGGTTGGTATGCGTGAGTTACAATACAGACCTAATCATAAGTTATCAACAAAATTTCACTTTGTGCGATGTATACCTGACATAATACTAATTAAAACTGGCAAAATATTACGTCCTTCGTTGAAGATTAGGTTTTATATAAACCTTTTATATACTGGGATCGAGTATGAGATAGCGATATATTCTATTTAAAATAATAGTAATTCATAGACGGTAGGTTTAGTACAGAGAAACTCGTAGACTTGAAAACAGACTCGTTATCTATCTCGTTGGCACCTCAACATATTGCCAGCAAGAAGTGGCTGCTGTTACATACACCTTACAACATCGAGTGAAGACGTGACGATATGCCTATAAATATAATTGAATTTTAAACATGTAGTTAAAAAAAATAAGCCTTGTAATCGCGTTTTGTTTGAGCTAACACTTGCCTTCAAGCGCTTACGGTTGCTCACTGTGAATGTATGAAATACTTATGATTGTTATGTGATTTTCTATTGTCACCGTTGGCAAAGAACTCTGAAAAGCCGCACGATATGTTGGTGGAAATATTACAAATAAACTTATATCGGATCCTCGTCAATCCGATCAGGTCATCCCTTGTCAATGTCCAAAACTAAACCCTGATCGCAATTTAGACAAATATAACACTGTTATTTCTAGCTAATGTGTGTGTATTACATTATTTAGAGAGGGTTTTCTAAAGTAAATTTATTTTATCACGGCTTCCCATACGGTCCCCCAAAGGCTAGTTAGAATTGGAACAACAAACTTTTTGCACCGGAGACATAATTTACGTGTCAGCGCGACAGATAACGAGTCTATCGACGTGTCTCAAGAAGAATTTCTACATACGTCTATTCCTGTACCAAATTTCCCGGCTTCCTACAAAATGAAATGATACCGACTAGATAATTCAAGGTAGTTGCTTATTTCATATTTTTTTTCCATTTACTACGTTTTGACGATTGTTAGTCATAGATTTTAATACAAATATATACCTTATATTGAATCTTGTAAAGGTCACGCTATCCTATAAAATACCTCTTAACATCATAAATGAGAAACCGGCAATATAATATGTAGGAAATTATCCGTATACAAACCATTAAATTAGTTAAACCCGACTACGGATATAACGCATATACGCAAGTAGGTAGCAACTCCTGTTTATGTCTTGCGTTTGCTTAGTGCTCATTTTATGGAAACGAGCGGTGCGCGGTGCTCCGTCGTAAGAAACCCTATATATGTCAGGCAAACGCTACGTATGAACACTCTCATACATAGCCTTATGTTGGAGTTGACAGTACGGAAAGATGCGCGACACGCCGCGTCTCGAATGGGCCCACTGCGACGAGGCCATGAGAAGCGCTAGGTCGCTAGCTGGATCAAGATGTGTATAAAACAGCTCATCTATTCTCTTTGTAGTAATATTTTTGGTTACTTGATAAAATACTAACACACATAGTTACGTAGGGATGGAGAAAATATGACGAACATAACAATAGAGTACAGTTTTTATTAACTTCTGCCTAGCTCTCCCGGGGCATGTGGAAAAGTATGAATATATATATATATTATATTTACATTATATTTACCTTATGTAATAAATAAATTACGCTTTCAACGATGGTATTCGGATGTGATAAAAGAATATTCGAGGGTTTAAAAAATGAGTACCTACTGACTACTAACGTACTCAGTGCGAGTATTATAAATCATACAAAATTGTAATGCCTGAACATTTATGCCTATTATAGTTTAAGAAATCCAGCCAGTTTAAGAAACTCAGCACATTTATTTCATAGCTTCAATCAACCGTGTAGCAGTTGATAATAGGTCTTAAATACATGTGTATAAGTACGTCAACAATATCAAAGAGTATTTGTTTGTATATGTTGTTAGGTGTGAATGCACACTGCATTATTAGCAGTCAAGAGCTTGCCAAGTAGGTTGCGAGCAATTGGTAGAACGAGTGGCGTGGACTTGATTGAAGGGGGGTATTCTCAAGTATAAATCTTGCTAATTATTTCCCTGAAAGAATAATAATAGAACGCTCTCCAAGCTAAAAGAACCTTAATTTATTAGCTGCAAGATGCTCAGAAGTAGCAAATAAAGTCTGAATAATTTGACACGAAAAGGAATCAAGAATAAATTTATTTACTGTCCAAAATAACTATTATGAAAATGTTATTGGTATAAAGTTTAGTATTCAAAGTAAGTAGTTAGAAAAGTATAGTCCTAGTTTGTATCCGTTTTGCACAATACTCGTAGCACCTGGCCTAAGAATTATGCACCCGTCTGGAAATATTGTTTTTCCTTTAAGATGGAACATACGTTTCGACTTACGCTCAACTAGGTGTATTGCATCCTTTAAGTTTGAAAGGCAGCTGAATTTATTATATGCAACAAATTTGTAGATGCCTTCCATTTTATATTCAAAATATCCCTTACATAAATCATCCCTACCTCCTTTAGTATTTTAACACTAAGTTGAGAATTACTAACCAGTCAGCCGAACTCAGTCTTATCTGCGAGATCAAAGGTGGGATCACGAGGATCATGAGGATCGGTCCCCGCTGAGGGCATTAATTGATGTTATGAACACAAGTATTAGTCCTAACCCTATATATGTCTTAGATATCTTATTCATCAATTTATATAATAGGCATTATGAAGCTGGATGAATGAAGTGATAAATACGGAACCGAGAACCGAGGCGAATGTATGCAGAGACTAATGAAAGGAGAAAGAAAGAGTATGTAAATCTAGAAAGAACTAGCTCTGTACAGTACTCTCTGTGCTTATCCCGTCAGAGGCTCGGCGTTAGGTTATGTATGTTTTGTATTTGATACATCAATATCTATTTCCCACGGTACACGCCTCTCTCATCTTGGAATTAGATCCATATACGATTGATCTAGGCTTGTATTATTTACTTACTTTTAATGCACAAAACAAATTGTAATTAAAAACTAAGTTCGTACTAGGCTGGATCGTAATTCAAAAACATTTTTAAGTCGAAAACAAAAGCGGAACCTATGGTTGTTATTATTAATGTTATCCATAATTAAATCATGTGTATTTGTAAAAATATCTAAGTAATAATAATAATATAACAGTAAGCCACGGGTATAAATAAAAAGTACTCTTAAAAAATATAAATATGTTATTAATTAGAGTATATGTATTACCTTCAGACACCGGTCTAGAATACGTGTAACCTAAATAGATGCGATGGTTTTGACCATGATAACAGCTTAAGCGATTAATAGTGTGTGAACACAACACGCACTGGCTGATTTGTAGGTGCATGCTATGCATTGCTAGGGCTGGCACGTGATCTGTCACCACATAGATATGCTAGGACATAGACATTTTATTGATTGTTGCTGATAACTTTATGTTTGTTGATTTTTGTTCTAATTGTTTGACAAAGCTTGCGGGAATGAATCATGTTTGGATAGACGAATCCTGTGCCGTAGATATTTATAAAACATTTAAAATTTAACCCATAAATTTGCTGTGTGGATAAACACCTCCGCCTACCATTTTCGGGAAGGAAAAGGCGTAAATATACGGCCAAGGTGTATAGTTAGCACCCACACACCTACTTTCCGCCAGATTATATATAGAGTATGCATATTATAGGTGGCAAAGTAACAAACGGCGAGTCCATCGCCATAACTCAAGCACAACTATTCATACATTGGTCATACGGTCATTATCGTAGATGATATAGTTAAGATATAGACAGATGAAAACACAGAAAGGAAACCTTTGAGAACAAATTTAAAGGTGAGCCAAAGCTCGTATTAGTATCTGCAGAGTGATCAATCCCCAAATGTTGACATTGTTACCGGATTTGCCAACATATAAGTGCAATGTTACCAGTGTTATAATGACTGTTACAGGAACAAGCTTTGGTTGACTGTTATGATAACTGCCATTCAATGCCATTCGATGTTTACACAACAATCGACTGTCTTACAACAAACTTTAAAACTCCGTTTCAGGGGTTGTTTTGCTAAACAATCCTGTTAACTCTCCACTCTGATGTAAACCTTATTTGAGTACTTTTAAAAATAACGAAATAATAATAAGGTTAATCCGGAATTACAACTTTCGTGCCGATCTAAAAAAATAAATATATATTATATAAAAAAAATATTATTTTTTTTCATTTAAGGATATATTTTTTTTGTTGTCAGGTCTCTATATTTGCTTTGCATTACAATTTAAAAGGCGTCACCTCAATCTGTTTTGCTTTTCCATACATAATATGTAAAAAAGTATTGCGACTCAAATAGATTCCGTATCAGCCCTGCAGGTATTACCTACGTCACGCTGCTAATTTCGCGACCGCTACTAATGCCAACCTTTGATTCAAACACCTATTTGACAATTTAGTTACGTTTCGGCCGCGACATACGTATGCACGAACCGTGCATTGAAGCAACAAAACCTAGAATTATGACCAATGTATTGTGTTCAATGAATAGTGCTGACTAGAGTTCAATGGTATCTTCGATGTGACTGAAAATATCTGTGTCTATGACATCTGGATCGGGGATAAAGGTCGGGTAAGAGAAAATTGCGTTATTCTATTTACCCGTTTGCAGTGCCCGTTTCAATTTAATGCTATCTATTAAGTATACTGGCTGAGACCTCTTTATTTCGTTTCGAATAGTTTGTCTTCTTAATTGAATTTCGACTAGTTTTTTAAACGTTTTCGAGTCAGGAATATTCGATTTCTTACCTGCATTTAAGGTGATGTAACATGATTGAATTACTGCTCTACCTTGGTGCAGTTAGACAGTAAACAATTTAAAATTATGGATCTTAAAAATATAAAAAAAATAACGTCAGTGTAAACACATAACGCTTTTTTTACTAACGTTTGTTTTATTTTAAATTTAATATGATGCACAATTTGCTTTTTGCACATTTTGCACATTTTATTGAGAGATTTCTACCCTAAAAGTACAATTTACATACATACATACATAACATCACGCCAAGTCCCTAGCGGGGTAGGCAGAGAGTATAGAGCGCCAGTTCTCTCTAGACTTACAATTTGAAACGTGTAAACTTTACTTAGGTATACTGAAATATTAAAATACGCTACCAACGCCGGTATTGTAATCCCTTCATCCCTTGAGGCATATCCTCCCTCTTCAGATTAATACGAGTTACAACACTCACGATCTTAGCAGTTTAATTCGCTCGTTTACTAAATTTACGGCATCAATCTAGTAAATAAGTGCGAGTAAATACGAGTTTTAGGGATTTGATTTTATTTGTGTTAACTATACATGTATAGATACTTCGTAATTACCACCTACTGAGTTAGGTGGAGAAATATTTTTTTCCGAAAACATGATTTTATAAGCTACGGATGATTTAGAAGTTTATGTAATTAGTACCAATATATTTCTTAAAGTATCCCTTATAAAACCAACCGCTTTAGGTATAGGAAAGTAAATATTTTTTGTCACACTAAGGAAATATCACAATAAACAACATTGTTCTTAATTTAGCTTTTTAATACACGCGTACACGTATCTACATATAAGAATTCATATCTATATTACAAATAATTATAATGAACTAATAATCGCTTTTAATTACAAAAATTGAGAGGAAATCCGCATACGTCTGCTGTCACGCCATCTGTCACGTTGGCACCTAATATACCTCTGGCAGAAAGTGGGTGTGTGGGTATTACCTATAAATACCTACCCCTTCGGGGACCCTTGTGGGAAGGCGTGAGGATATTACTATTATTATTATTTAATCTGATAAAGTTACGCCACAGTAAAGCTTCAAGAAATGTAATTAACAAAACAATAATAAATTTAAAAGCAATTTAATTAAGTTGGATTAATAACAGTTCCGCTTTTAATACAGCAACGTAATCTGGCACTTCAAAACTTGAGTCACTTATTCAAGACCATTTTAAACAAAATGAATTAAAACTGTTTATAACTTAATTCAAATTTAATAATGGGTTGTTGTGTTGCGGAGTGGTTCGAGTTCGCCTTCAACATTAAGATTTCCAGTTCGAATCCCGACTGTACCAATGAGTTTTTCTAAACTTAAGTACGGTGATTAGTCACACCACCAGCTTTACGGTGAAAGAAAACATGGAGAGGAATCCTGCATGCGTTTGAGAAGACATTCAAAGGCGTATGGATAATTGTGCTTAAGAAACAGCGATATTCGCCATCTGTCACGTTAGCACCTAAAATATATCTGACGGAAAAAGGGTGTGAGGGTACTACCTATACACCTCTGCCTAACTCTTCAGGAACCCTTGTGGGAAAGCGTGAGGATGAGATATTTCTTTCACTGCCGAAGGTGCGTGATAACACTCACTCACACTGTCGCACTCACATGTTGTCGGAGCTAGCTGCCAATATCACTGTGCTATCTCTCCCGCCTTGTTAGTTTCCCACAAACGTGAAAGTATTATACAATGTATTTTAAAAACCACTGGACAAGACTTGGCTTGGCCGGTAAATGGAAGCTACAAGACCTTTACCAACATTAATCTAATTCGTACATAATATAATTTCGTCACAACAACTTGGGCAAACGTTTTTCAATTTCATCCTCCAACCAAGCACAAAAAACAAAACGATCTTAATGTTGACCAGAAAATCGTCGATATGGAAAAAATCATTCGTGTGGAATTGATTTAGCTCAAGAATGGATTCGTGGCTAGATACATCAGAGCTGTAATAATGGTCGCACTGAGTAGAGATATTGTGGAGAGATTGTGGGTTATTACTCCTTTTGTTAAATTTGTCCAATGTTTTCAGGGATTTTTACCAGAATAGGATGTGAACCGACTTAAAAATAGAAGGACTTTTTCTGTCATCGTAGACTTGTCCCTTGCATGATACAGAAAATCGATATAACCAAATTATTTTCTGTTTTTCGGATTATCTGTCACTGGTTATACTTATGGGAAGGAGTTTGTAATTATAAATTATGACGTCAGTGTACATAACTCCTACTTATACGTAAATTCAATTTATTTAGGTATTAAAAAGGTACTCACTTCACAGTATATAGAGGAAAGCTTTACTTAATATCAAAATATAATATAACAATTCCTTAGAGATTCAAAACGTAATGTCTTCAATTCATATCTGAATTCAATCAATTTTACAAATATAAGTAATTAGTTTAATTTAAGTTCAGCTGTAGAGTGAAATGCGTGACATTGTTGCGTAAATAAATGCGTTATTGCCACAGTCATATCCAGCTTTATTAAATAAGAATAATAACGCTTTAGTAAGTTGATAAGCCCATCATTCATTATGGACGTCTAAGCCAGCTTTAGACTTCATCGTAGTCTGAATAAAGTTTATAGAGAAACAAACATTTAATGTTACCCAGAAATATAAAATACTGAAATTCTTTTAAAGTTTTTGGTCTGTGGGGTTTTTCATATGACCTTAAGAATACCATATATTCATATAAGAATTACATAAGACAATCAAGTAGATGCTGGTTTAAATATAACCCTGACAGATTTATGAAATAAGTTTTAACTGTATAACTGTACAAGTGTACAATGAATTGTGACAACTTCAGAAGGGAAAAATATTTATTTATAATCACAATTATTATTACAAACAAACTAATTGTATACAAAGCTTTTCTGATTGTTGTCAAAAGTGATCAGTAACAAGCTTAAAAACAGATTTTCAACGCCTTTGTGATCTACTTCTATTTTAAAATGGTCCGAGTCTCATAAAATCAGTCTTGTTTCCGCTATCATAATATTTAGTTCATTTACTTCAATTCTTTTTTTAAATTTCGCTTAATACAAGTTTACGTTTACCCGTAACATCAACCAATATTGGTAAATCAAACTCAAACGAACAATGACATCTGTCTCGTGAGTATTATGATTTGTCATGCTACCAGCAATACACAAATTATGGATCTTGTAGTATGTTGGAGAAGTAAACTAATTCAAGATGTATAGACTGTCGTGGGAGATGGCGAGTTTGTCGAATCAATGTCATATTTTTGTCATGCATGTCTTTGTCATCTGAATGACATCCAGGAAATGAGGGCGTTCCTTTGGGAACTCTTGTACGAAGGTTTAAAGATATATACATATTTAACCAAATATAACTCTAATGAACAAACCTCATCGTATTTTTGATACATTTTAATACAGGCAAAGATATTACTCCGGGGATGCTTCAAAATAGCTGTTGTTAACTGCAGTGTAAGTAATTTAGTACATTTTAAATGAACGCGGAATTCTGCAAACGGGAGTTCGTTTCAAGGAAACCGCTCTCTTAATATTACATTTCTCGCAATATAGTTAAATATTATGGGATCATCCTCAACTTTAAAACTGATGAATTTTTTAAATATTTCTACCTTACTTATTAAGTATTCGAGCTTTTGAGCGTTCGTTTTTAAAACCTTAAGGATTGAGCTTAAGGAATATTATACAAGTATCAACTATTGGTATTTACTACATATTACTTACATCGAAGGCTCGGAAATATTCAGTAATACAAAATGTTAAACACACTAACACCCGCTCCACCGGAAATCGGACCCCAGACCTCTAGCTTTGCAACCAGCACAGACGTCCTTCGTCTGGTTTGGTACAGCCTTCTGTTGTATAGAGGATTACAAGACCAAATGCCGATATAAATATGTATAACTTTTGATCAATAAGCCTATATGATGTGAGCATAATTTAAGCCCACTAACATTATAAATGCGAAAATTTGGACTACTGCTATGATGAATATATTAATAGAAAGGATATATTTTATTCCAGACGAAAATTCCAGAAATGAAATCAATATTTACGCAGGTAAAACCGCAGAGCACCGCAAGTTTAAAATAGGTTAATTCTTTTTATAGTATCGCAACAAGCTGAACGAGCAACAGAACGGCAGACTGTCGGCCCAGCGAGCGGCGCTGGGCGCGCGACAGGAAGAGATGAGGAGCATCGACCGCCGAGTATCGGAGCTTCAAGCGCGGTTGCTAAGGAAACGAGCTTTAAACCGACAGCTGGCCGTTGCACATCGTCAGCCACAGCAACCAAGGTATGTGCGAAAATACACACATCTATGTTCTCTTGCAGGATTTAATTGTGAGACTGCTGTACATTCTGTTTAAAACACTAAAGTTTAAAAGTCTAGCCTCGGCATCCCTTCAATTTAATTAGGCCTTACCTTCTTCTTAGATAAGATCTTGAAGTTTCAAAATATAATCTTTTGGAGTAATGGCTCTTGATGATCTAATAAGATCGTTTGATTTGATTGTATTATCATCTCGTTTTGACATATGCGGTTGTACCTAACTACCCACCTACCTACCACCAAGACTACATACCTACTAATCACGACAGTCACGACAGTTTGTGCTCTATTTATTATATACCTACTGAGCTCCAAACTTAAATAAAAAACAACCCCAAGATAATAATATAATATAACCTCACACCTTCCCACAAGGATCCACGAAGGAGTAAGCAAAGTTGTATAGGTAGTACTCACACACCCACTTTCCGCCAGAGATATATTTTAGGTGCCAACGTGTCTGATGGCTAGTCCATCGCAGTTACTCAAGCACGATTATACATACGCCTTTGAATTGCTTCTCAGAATCAGTCAAAACCCAACACCGATGCAACAGTTACCCAGCTATTCGGCCGGCAGCACCGGAGTACACAGCCAACCAAAGAACCAACAAGCACGAGGGAACATTGCAGCAGTCGAGCCTTATAATCACGTTCCGCATGCACAGAGTGTCAACCACAATACTAATTTCCAGGTAAACAAACATTAGACATTATTCAGAAATACAGTTTAATAGCACTTTTCCCAACATCTGCTCACTCTTAAAATAATATTTTCCAGGCCACGAAGCAGAACGTAATACAAAACAACGTGCCATTAAAACAGCTTACTCAAAGTGAAAATATTCAAACTCACATGACGCAAGAAGCTCATTACCTGCAGCAAAAACAAATGACCAATCCTCTGTTCAACGGATATCCTCACTCACAATCAGTTCAAGACCCATATCAAACTCAGTATCAGAAGCACGATAACTTCAATCAGGTACAGCAAGGAATTAGTAATCCTTACGATCAGAAATCTATAATTGATCATAATAAATATCCCGATTATTTGAAACAACCTCAGTATAGTCCAAATAGTACAAGCAGTTCAAACAGTAATCAAACTGGTAAAGATTTAAAAATAAATGAACAGGAATTCCTGCCAGAATTTGCGCCGAGCAAGTCTGATCCAAAATACCAAACTTTGCCATACAATACAAAATTCCCACAAAATAATATAAAAAACAACGAAAGTCTGGAGAAGAATGCAATCAATGTGAATCACATGACAGTTCATTCGACGCCACTGTCCGTTGTGAACAAAAGTCTGGCAACGCCTCTAAGTCAAAACGAAACCTTTCAACAGGAACATACATATCAGTTACAGAAGTCAGACTCGTCTAGCAGGTGTAACCAGGAAGGGAAGGAGAACCACGCATATCCACAGAATTCTAGGCTAAGTCAAAGTAATAGTCAGAGCAACGAAGGCTCGAGAGGGAGCGGGAAAAACCAACAGAGTAACGCAGTTAAGGGAAGTTCACCAAGCTTGGTTTCTAGTTCTACTACAGCCAGCAGTTCCATAGGATTTGGGGTGAGTTCAACTTAAATAAGCAATTCTGTCTTACCATCATAATATAACTGAAACTAACTTATTAATAAATCTTGTCGAAATTGTATAAAAAAATTCCTGTATTTGGGTTCCTTCCAAGGTTTAGATATAAACCCAAACTATGGATTAAATACGCTTCTGTACTCACAACATTTTTGAAACTGTTCATTTAATCCTTCGTTCTTGTACTACCTATTGCACTATTTTGCTCACCTGTAAATGTCATCATCATTCATTAATTCATTCCAGAAACCTGTATCGAGTGTAGCACCCACATCAGTACAGGTGTCAAGCGGGAAACCTTCACCCATTTATCAAACATCATCCACAAAAATCCAACCAGTCCAACCTCAGACTGTTCAGACCCAAAGCATTACTGTTCCATCAAATCATGTAGCTTGTAATGTGGTGACCTCCCAACCCCAGATCGTTAGAAACACGGCGTCAGGGCTTTCCACTAGTACGGGGAGCACAAACTTCAGTGGACAGAATGCCTCCTCGCAAAGCATCTTGTTGTCCCCCCCGCAAAGTGCCAGCACGCCCCTGTCTACCCCTGATGTCAGCGGCACGGACAAATCCCCCAAACCAGCACTACCTCCGAAACCTACTATTAAGGTATGTCTTGTCGTCAAGTTTCATAAGCTACCTTTCACAAATTAAATATAATTCTAGAATAATATTTATCGGAGACGAAGTTATTGTTGTATAGAATTTACTTTTAATTAATCAATTTCAGTAGCAAACTATTGGGGATAAAAATTAAAATCTGCCTCAATTCCTTAACTAAAACTAGTGAACCGTACCTAAGTATGAAAGTACCTTCCGTATGTTTAAAATTATTTATGCATATATTATTTAAAATGTTAACTATAGATGGATGCGATATTCTCCTTGCAGACACCACCACGACAGTCAGTGAACAATGATGCAGGCTTCAACCAGTCAACTGAATGCACGCAGATGCCCACCATACCTTTGCCAGATTCCTCTAGTGACAGTGACCAACAACAGAGTCAAAAGGAATCGTGCAATGGTAGCAACGATATGATCATAAAAGCTCGCCCACTAACGATCAGAAAACCTCCACTCAGTGAGCAGCCTAAGTTAAGAAATTTAAATAGTACTAAAAATGGCATAAGTGTCAGTATCAATCGACGCATTGAAATGCCACCGGCCTTCTTATTCCCAGAAATGGACCGATTAACCCTAGACTCGTCACCTAATGAAATACAGAACGGCCTAAAAGATAAGAAACAAAAGGACGAAGTAGACAGGGCTCTAAATATTAGTGATAAGTTAGAAGATAGTAAAGACAACGTATTGTCTGATGTTACTGAGCAGATAAGTTCGGTCGATTTGAACGGTCAGGATTCTCAGTCTACTGAGAATGTGCTGAGGCGGACAAAGAAGGGCAACTTGAAGCAAGGCGGGAAGGCGCCCTTGGCTCGGCGTGTCAGCTTCGATCCCCTCGCGCTTCTGTTGGATGCCAGTTTAGAAGGAGAGTTGGAGCTTGTCAAGAAAACGGCAACACAGGTACTTGATATATATTTATTATTACACTCCAAACATAAAGATACTTACAAAGTTAAGATATACCTAACCCGGATTATCAAAGTAAAGACGGGCTTACCATCAACATAACAGTAAACCGTGATCAGAAACCAATGACTATAATTATATGAATTAACATTAATGTATATATATTTCTACTTCCAGGTGCAGAATGCAAGCGCTGCAAACGACGAGGGGATCACAGCTTTGCACAACGCTATTTGCGCGGGACACTTTGAAATTGTTAAGTAAGTATAATCTTTATTCATATTGTGAAAGAGAAAGCTATGTTATATTCTTGACAAATAAACTAATTAGTTTAATGTTAATTAATGGCATGTCCAATGCGACCCGCATCATGCACGTTTTATTTTACTGTTAATTATTTAATAACATGAATTTCCAGATTCCTAGTCGAGTTGGGTTGTGATGTAAACGCGCAGGATTCGGATGGTTGGACTCCGCTACATTGCGCTGCGTCGTGTAATAACCTACAAATGGTTAGATTTCTCGTGGACAATGGTACGTGTTTTTATTTTTCTTTCTTGGAAAACCGGCAATATTCTTACATATAAGATCACATACATGTGGGTGTGTTTTTAATTTTAGATTTATCAGATACAGAATGTCATAGAATCTCTTTACCTCAATTGATTTATATTGTTAAGCGTATCAATATATTATCAGCGATTTTCTCTCATTGCTTAAATATGCAAGTCCTAATGGGCAATTGAATAATATTATGGGTTTGCACCCACTGAAATAATATTGCTTTCGTTAATCTAAGCTCAGTATAATATTTATTAATATCAGCGCCATCTATGATTCCAGGTGCGTGTATTTTCGCAACAACCTTGTCCGACCACGAGACAGCGGCTGAAAAATGCGAAGAGGATGAGGAGGGTTTTGATGGGTGTTCAGAATATCTATACAGTTAGTATTGCTCTCGCTCATTCGTATTTGTACCAGACCTACAGATGGCGCCAAAGCGCTAAATAGGGAAACAAACAATACTTAAAATTATGTCGTACTAGCTGTGCCTCGCGGTTTTACCCGCGTAAAAATCGATTACATAATAATATAATTTTAGGTAGATTTATTTTCGGATCAAATATATCATGCTAATCCAGGTAATCCTAAATATCATAATCTATCTCTGTGTCAAATATTGATTTGTATGCCCTGTAGGTACTGTAGCTGTAAAAATAATTATTTTTAATTAGCAAAAAGCAATAGCAATTTTTTTTTAATTTCAGGTGTCCAAGAGAAACTGGGCATAATGAACAGCGGCTTGGTGTACGCGGTATTTTCATACTCAGCGAGTCGCAGCGACGAGCTATCTTTCGATACCGGCGCGAGGTTGCAGGTGTTGCGCAAGGGAGATGACAGCGAGCGGGAGTGGTGGTGGTGCCGCGGGGACGATGGCCTCGAGGGCTACGTGCCCAGGAACTTGCTTGGGGTAAAACCTTATTGATCGTCAATTTATTTATGTAATTATTACATCTAAGGGGACTTTTATTTGATTTGACACGACATAAATATAATATATCCTCACGCCTTTCCACAAGGGTCCCCGAAGGGGTAGGCAGAGGTGTATAGGTAATACCCACACACCCACTTTCCGCCAGAGGTATATTAGGTCCCAACGTGACAGATGGCGAGTCCGTCGCCGTTACTCAAGCACGACTATACATACGCCTTTTGAATTTCTTCTCAGACGTATGCAGGTTTCCTCTCGATGTTTTCCGTCACCGTAAAGCTCGTGGTGTGACTAATCACTGTACTTAAGTTTTAGAAAAACTCAATGGTACAGTCGGGATTCGAACTTGCGACCTTTGCGTCGCAGGCAACTGCTCGAACCACTCGGCCACCACTTTAAATTAAGCAAATGAGTAAGCGGATCGCCATTGAAACTGAAACTGTATAACTTGAAACTGAAATAACTGTTAGCAGTTATTTTCATATTGGTACTATAATTATGTATTACATATTCTCACGAGCCCCTAACGGGGTAGGCAGAGAGAGTAGAGCGCAAGTTCTCTTTAGACTTAAATACCTCTTTCGTTTCGTCCGCATTCCATCTCATCTCTATTATAGCATATAATATAATATTAATAAAGAAACACTTTATAAAATATCGCGCTTTTCCGACGGTGAATTTCTATCAGGAATGGTGCTAGCAGCTTGTGGAATTAAGGTTCCCATCTGCCTGTAAAAAACCTATAACTGGTCAGAAAAAAAGTACAAAGTGTTTTACATTTAATAATATGCCCAACTTCAAAATAAATGCCAGGTTTACATTAAAGTGCCAAAGAATTATATTAAAATCCGCTTACCTGCCTCACAAAACTGCCTTCTGGAGAAGAATTAACCACCTCACTCTGCCTCACACGCACCAGTGTCTCTTATGCATATGGTGGTACATTATTAGTCAGTGACAGACTCATCTGTCACGTTTATCTAAGTCTATGATCTCCCGCGAAAATTAGGTGGTCTAACTTAGAGAACCTGGCTTTACTATAGAGCAAGATATGTTAATAGTAAATGTTATTCGTATTGTTGCAGTTATACCCCAGAGTGACAACACAGCAAGATTGAAGAAAATAAGCATTATATGACCTAATTATTTTGTAAATACAATTAGTTGTTTTTATTTTTTATGTATTTATATGTCTGTAATCTACGAAAAATATCACTATTGTATACAATTTTATCAGATATATAATATTTTGTAAATATTTAACATTGTAAGTTCAAAACGAATGAGATTATATTGTACATTTTATAAATATTGTGGAGTCATCATTACAATCGGTCGTAAATATAAAATTTGTATATTGTATTTAGATGTCTGCAAAATGTTGTGAGAAAATACACCTAAACTGACAATACAAATAACCATGAAGAATATAATGACATTTTATTTCAATCCCTTCCTTTCATTTAATATAATATTTAAGCCATGGCAACATTATTCTACATTATTTTACAACAAATAAGCAATAAAATACCCCGAAAATCTTCTCTTGCAATAATTTAACATATTTTTTCTTGGTAACTGTGACAAGGATAGTTCAAATTTATTACATGACGTTCAATAATGTGTTTCTAATATCGTAAAATATTTAATTTTGAATGAAATTAGGATGCAAAAATAAAACGATATTTTTTTAAAAATGTATTATCTAAAAATTGTTCACATTTCGCCGTCGTCAGAGTCTTCAATGTCAGCGAGTGCCTGCTTGGCGAGGCTCTCCGCCTCAGTGGCGAGCTCCTTGGGCACCACCTCGTGCTTGCCCTTCGTTTCCTTCGATACCCACGACATTTCCAATTCAAACTGCTTGTCTTTAAGCTCATCATGGACTATATAGATACTGGAAAACAAATTAATTTATTTAAAGGCAACCAACACTTATACAAGTTTGAATTTTATATATAAACTTGGTCAGTGCCACTACAATTATAGGTAGCGACAACATGCAATAGACAAACAACTAGTATAATTGTTTGTTTGTTTACACAGCACAAGAGAGATTATAACTAATTTTGTATGTAAATATAACAGTTTAACACAAAAAAAAGATAATTGAACCTAGTATAATGTACAACCTAATGAGGAATGAACAGGACGGAAGAATTGAACTTTAATTAAATTAAATATAAATTTTAAAGGAATTAAGGCTGCGTGCGAAAATATCGATTCGGTATCAAAATAATATCCTCGGCGAAATGTGGGTGTTAGGGAAGGCGTGTAAGTACAATATAACAATTTTATATTTATTCACATCAACTTGGCGTGATGATATGTATGTATGTATTTTTTCAATCAATCGTCAATTCAAGACCTCTAGGTGTTGAAAATATTACTGTGCTGTGCAAGCTTTGATAGAAAAACCTGGCCTTTTATGATGTCAGTGAATTGGAGATATATTTTGTAGATAATAGTAGTAATCTATGTATATAGGAAATCCCATTTGTGAACTCACTCATGACAATATCTCAGGAACTATAAGGCCGATTGACTTGAAATTTGGTAGGAGTATTCCTTACGCGGTGTAGAGGCCAGCTAAGAACGGATTTTATGAAACTCTTTTTTTTTTACTTTTTCTAGCTAGTAAGTAATAAAAGAGCTATAAAGGGTCCAATAAATGGCGTGACAGTCGCCATCTATCAGACTGACTTCTCAAAAACAAGCAATACAATACTTTCATAGGAAAACATTGTATGATGAGAGGTTAAAGCATCATTCAACCTTTTGTTGCATGCAAGTAATATTCAATGATCAATGAACACAAGCCAAACGGAAATAATAATAAATTAAAAACAAAAGAAAACTAAAATATTTATCTTACATTCTGGCAGCTTCTTTCACCAAGTCTCTGACGGAGAGGTCAGCCAGTTTCAGCTTTTCAATTTCTGTCTTTGCTGCTTGTTTTGCCTTGCCTACAGCACACCCAAAGTAAGACTGGAATGAAGAATCAGACACTTTAATAAACCTAAACTGTATTACATTACAAGTTAAAATAATAATTGGTTGTTTATGTTAGGTATATTGTTAATTTAACTCTATTTAGGAAACCTCAGTGTAGAAGTAGTATTAACTATAAATTTACCATCAGAAAACATATTCAAGTAGGTAATTGACAAATCATGCTTTATGCAGAGCAGTAAATATGCTATGACAAATAATCGTAGTATAATCAAATGGACACTTAAGTATGGAAAAATCAAGAGTACTCGAAACCGGCGTGCATGTATGAAGAGACTTATGAATGTATCTGTCTGTCTGTCTTAAAAATGAAGTCTGGAGGGACCTGAAACTCTATACTCTCTGCCTGTCCCTGTTAGGGACTCGGCGTGATGATATATATGTATGTATCATACTATATACTAAAGTTTCAAGTGATCTCAGATATCTAGGCTATTTACAGTCAGTCAGTCAGACAAATTACACCTGAATGTGCTGCAACTTAAAAGCACAATGGGATCTCCCACTCAAATGAGACACTACAACTGAATCAATATGTCTTATAAGATTGCTGATAAACTAAGCTACTTTTTGGAAGTAAAGCAATCGGGGATTGATGTTTCTCACATACTTAGTGCCCTTGGGTATTCTCGAGGGTGCCAAGTAAAGCAGCGGATGACAGTTAGGGCACTAAAGATATCTCATTTAGAATTTGAGTCGTGCCTGTCTTGATAACTGTATCTACATCACAACATCACAAGCACAGCAACCAATTGGGAATGGTTAAAATTGCAGTGATAACAAAGATATTGGCTAGTGCCTATAGCCCCCTAAACACAGGCAAAAAGTAATTAATTAATCCGAGCCTGTAGACAGAACCTTTTCTATTTCTGATAGTGTTCACACTATCCAATATATATAATTTAAATCATAATTTGTATATCAATGAAATTTCACAATCACAATTAAATCAGAGGGTGTGAACACTAACACAAAAGGATAGTCTAGTCACTGTGATTCTTCTTTCCTGAGCTTCTGTGAGAGTAGTTAGGGAGGTCACATGCCTTATGCTAGTCTTATACCGATTGAACTGATGACATCAGTTCCGTTAAAAATATTTAGTACATTATAGTAATCACATTTAATGTAGAACAAGCATCCCCATTACCTGTGGGTACAGACCATTCCTAACTAGCTACCATAGAGGTAATTAATATACTTACGAAAGCTACTCCACTTGGGTCAAGCATGTACATCTGTGGGCCCTCATGCTCAGTCCAGGTTCCCATGACAACAGAGCACCCATATGGACGGACAGCACTGTACAGTGTGTATGCATGCATATACATTGCTACACGCTCATTCAGATACTTCACAGGGACTGGAATACCATATTGGGATCTGTAGTTAGATGCTTCGGACCGAGCCGTCTCAACAATCTGCCGAGCATCTGATATCAAACCAGCCACTGCCTGAAATGGTAGGATTGTATTAATTAGTAACACAATAACTAAGCATGATAACTAAGGTTTAGAGGGCCCTTAACATTTTTACTTTTATTAGGCACCACAGTTGAATCTATAATTGTCACTTAAAAAGTCATAATATCTGCATACCATAATCAACATAGATACAAACATACAAAGCAGGACACTGCCATCATGTCACGTACATTTTCCACATTATTTATATGTATTTGTAATATAATAATAATATATCCTCACGCCTTCCCACAAGGGTCCCCGAAGGGTTAGGCAGAGGTGTATAGGTAATAACCACACACCCAATTTCCACCAGAGGTGTATTAGGTGCCAACGTGACAGATGGCGAGTCCATCGCCGTTACTCAAGCACAACTATACATACGCCTTTGAATTTCTTCTGACGTATGCAGGTTTCCTTTCGATGTTTTCCTTCACCGTGAAGCATGACTAATCACTGTACTTAAAAACAGAAAAAACTCATTGGTACAGTCGGGATTCGAACTTGCAACCTTTGCGTCGCAGGCAACTGCTCGAACCACTCGGCCACCACGGCTTTGAATTTATTTGTATGTATTGCTATGCTATGTATTTGTAATTTAGCATAAAAGTGGTATGGCAACACAGAACAATGTAAGTGGATAAATCTATGCTAGGGATGAAAGGTGAGACATGAACAATGCCATCAATGACAAAGTAATAATTTTGATTGTTAGCTTGATTTATATATCTATCCATATCTTCATGCTGAAACCTTCACAGGGTAGGCAAAGAAAATAGAGTTCGAGTTCTCTCGATTTATATAAAAAAATACAACTAATTACCATGCCAACATGTTCATCAACATGGAAGATCCTCTTGTTTGCGCCAGGTTCATATAGTTTTGAAGTTACCAGTTTCTCCACAGCAAATACAACTCCATCCTTCCCTCTGAGACCTATGACTGTGCCAGAGTTCTCAACTGCCTTTGCGGCGTATTCTACTTGAAACACACGCCCGTCAGGCGAGAATTGTGATGCGGATAGATCATACTGCAATCAGAAACAGGGCTGTTATTACTGGATTTCAATTGTTTCAGACTCTATATTTGATTTAATAACATTTGAAATTTGAATGGCACAATATAACAACACAATTCCGGGTTTTAGGAGTTTCAAGAAAATAATTATTAAAGTGTACACAGAATCTTGGATGGATGAGTCGGTAAAACTATTGATAACCTTAACGGTTTTAAATGACAAAATTACTTACGCCCGTCCCGATTGAACTCATGGCTATTACTTTTTATGATATTAAATTGTTTGTAAATTTTGATTAAAATGTACTATTTTAAAATAAAAATATTATGTAGCCTGTAAATATTCTTCAACTTTCGGCGACGATGACAAGCAACTCGGTAAAATTGTCCGTTCTCATCGGTACCACAGATTAATAAAATAGTAGTAAGTGAGCAAGCTATCGAGATTCAAGGTACCATAGACGAACTATAGTATATAAGATTGAGTTAATAAATTGAATCTACTCCTAAGGCTAAAAACCTTTGTATATCTACATAGTGATATAGTCGTCTTAAATGTATAGTAAATTAAAACTTTAACAAAATCAAACAGAATTTTGCCCTGTCCTTTTTTTTGATAATTGTTGTTCAAGCTAAATTACTAAAATTATAAATCTGTCAACTTATTCACCATAGACTACTGTTAATATTGCTATTCACAGATATCAAAGTAAAAAAGCTCTGTTTAGCCTGTCCCACATATTTTTGTTTATTTTTTAATAAATGGTACATTAAGTTGTTTTGCGTACGTAGGTTAGGGATGTAAGATTAATAGAAAGAATCGGTAAATAAAAATTGATTTTTCTTTATTCAAAATTAATAGATTTTTCAAAAATCGATTTTACTAAAAATAAATCGATCAAATAAATATAAAATAGATGAATAAAAATAAAGGCAATTCAAAACTAAAAATCAAAGGCCAAAAAAGCAAAATAATTCTTACCTTGAAATGTCTCTTTAAAATTTCAAGCAAAGTAAGAAATTAGGAAACCACACATAGGTAGGCAGAGAGACTAAAGCTCGCCAGCCAGTTCTCTCTAAACTTACATACCTCTTTCACTTCGTCCACATTCATTAGTCTCTTTATACATGCTCATCGGTTTAGAGTACTCTTGACGTTCCCGTCCTTGAGCGTCCAACGTGGCCTTCCTATGCCTCTATTTGCACACACTTGCTTTGTATATCTGTTTCTTCAATCTTTCTTCACTCATCCTTTCTATATGTCCAAACCAACGTAACATGCCTTTCTTCATCTTTATAATCAGGGCCTCATTCACGCCAGTTGATTTGCGAATCTCTTCATTGCGTCTAAAATCGTTACTCCGCACATTTTTCGAAGAGATCGCATTTCAACTGCATTTAAGCTATTTTCATACAACCTCTGACATACCCAGGATTCGCTGCCATACAATAAAGTAGGCACCAATATCACGTTGTGGACAGCAACTCGAACATTCTTGCTCAAATTTTTACTGCACATCAACGCCGACATGGCCCCATTCACCTTATTACCGGCAGTTATCCTTCTTTCAATATCTTTTTCATACTTTCTATCTCGTGTGAACACGCTTCCTAGATATGCAAATTCATTCACTTGCTGGGAAGCAAAAGGGTAACCAAATAGCATTATTAATACAAATTTTATTACTATTAAAATTTGTATTTATTATAAATAAAAAAAAAGATTTGAGCTGTTTCTGAAAATCGATTAAAACATGTAATTTATATAATCGATTTATTAAAAATCGATTAATATTACAATAAAAATCGATAATAAAAAATTTATTATAAGAAAAAAAAATAGGATTAAAATAAAAAACTATTATTAACATCCCTAACGTAGGTTCTACCTAGACAAACTCTGCTAGTATATTAATAGTAGTCTCTATGCAACTCTGCCTAGCCCTTCAGGGACCCTCGTTGCAAGGCATGAAGAAAGATAATCACAAAGCTGCAATATTCCATTACTTATCATACCCGTAATGTTCATCCATATCTGTATTGTCTTATTTTTATGATATTGATAAATAGATAGTTTTAATAGACTGTCAGTTCAGGGTAGGTCATAATGTACATACTCAAAAAGGTATAATGTCGATTCCCACGAAACTCATTGTTCCTGAAGCATTCGGTTTGTTTGTATCAGTCGGCTTAATTGCCGGCGTTTCGCATCTCCGAGCCTCTATCACTAGAATGTAAGTAAACAAACCCTGAAAGGGTTTGGGCGTATCCTGAGTGTTCTAAGAAACCGAAATGAGCTTTTCTATTGATCCCTGACTGTACACTAAAGGCTTAGAACTTGGATATTACAAATGAGGTATAAGCTCACATGTTTTACACCAAATTATTTATCCTCTACATCACACCTTCCCACAAAGGTCCTTGAAGCCCCTTTAAGGCAGAGGTATATTTTAGATGCTATAATGACAGCTCATGGCCTGACTAATCACTAATTAAGTTCAGAAAAACTCATTCGTACAGTTGGGATTCTACTACTACAGGTCGATGCTCGTTTAATTAAAACGAAAGCTATATGTAGGTATATCTTTGATTATAGTGCTAGGTAGACTAGAGTATAGATAGCCGGTACCTGACCAGCAACCACATTCGGATACCCGATACCTGACTACCAATCACATCTGTGTTTATTTGGCTTTGAAAAGTCCTTAATCACGCAATGAATTACAGCGAAGATCAAGCAAACAATAGAACCCCTGAATCCGTATGTTTATTGTTTTAATAAGATTAGCCACAAGTCCTTTGCAAAATGCTTCAAATTAAAACAATTGTCGTACATGTTTACCAACGGGCTGCGGGATGGAATTAAGTAAATATTTCTGTAATTGTGTTGTCTAAAAAATGCGAAGATAAACTTTTGGTCGCGAGCTGGGGCCGCATACGAAATGAACCACAATGGGATTATTATTTGCGTAGCTGACATCCTAATTAACGTGACTTTTTTATTTTTTGTTCTCCAACCTTTTTTTGTTCAGTCAAATTAAATAGCTATATAACTTGAAACCTATGCTAGTATAGCTGGAAATACAGATTAAATTTTAGATACAAATAAGGACCTACATTATTTACCATATTTTCGAATTAATTAAGCCATAGGAAAGCGACAAAAGAAATAGAATTGATAATTATGAAACAAATTCAAAGCTCGTGGAACAATTAAACCACTTGAATGTCAAATGGAAAGCTGGGCAAAGTTTGTGAGCAAAAGTCTTACTTAGAATTTAAAGACGGACATTCGGTGACTTGGTTCATTTAGGTGGAAATATTCTGTTGAACTTTCTCGCTGGAATTGCGGAGCTATTGTTCGAAAAATAATTTTAAAATTTATTTACCAACTGTTTTTCATTATTATAAGTAACAACCACGTTTCAAATTGAGATGAAAGTTATTCCAATGCGAAGCAAATTAATAATTCCGCCTCATTTATTCTTGTATACACTCTTTTTCAAAGAAATTTAACTTGGTTCACTTTGATTCCAGTTTTATCCAAATCTAATTTAATATAAACGGTGGACTTACCTAAATTATAGGAGTAGTGTAGAGCTATTAAATAATTGTCGAGTCGTTGAGAGTTTTGTAGCACCACGCAAGCGCTCTGTGTACTTACCTTTTATGATATTTGCTCGGCAATATTTTGTCTGGAACGACGTGTATTAACGAGTTCGTGTAACGCCCTGCAGAGCAAACAAATTGCTGACTAGATCCAATTCCAACAAGCCTACGGTCCTGGTTACATAATATTAACAATAACTTTAAAGACGTTTGCAATTTGAAATGGGTTTTATGTGTAAGCTAAATTTACCATGTTTAATTTGTATTCGTCAGCAGCGAATATTGAAGATAAATGTTTCAGAATCATCTAGAACGTAAAACGTTGATTAAAATCATTCATGTGATATCCCAAATAACTTGGAGGGGAATCTGGGGTGAAGCTGTTTTCAGTGTTATGGTGAAATTGGTTTCAGTGTGATTGTAGACTAATGACAAGAAGTCGTAGGTAAAAATGATATCAAAGGCAGATTAAGATGCTGTGCCTAGAAGATAAATATGCTAAAAAGCATTTATAGAGAATAGAAAAATGTTGAACAATAAGACAGGTGCTAGATAGGGAGGATTACCATTGTCTTCTTTACAGAATACGAGACATCTTATTTAATTAAAGAGTAAACTGATACATAGTTAACTCTATCTTATTAATTCCAAAGAAATACATATCTTTTCATTGGATTGAATTAGAAGCAGTCGCATTTATCGGCCAAGAAATTAGTATATGTCATACGTTTTACCTGAGAACTCTTACCCATTTTCAAGTACTGGAGGAACAGTGTGATTTTAAAAGGCTTTTGTTGTCCCCGAATTGACCCGAATGTACGAAACCCAATCATAAATATAGCTAGTTATGGTGTACACCGAAAACACTAACTTGCAGAATAGCCATTCATTGGATACAGTTTGAACGGAGACGCAGTAATAAATTACCAATCAGGTGGTGTTACATTGGACTCGCAGCCTAAACTTAGTTGAGTATGAGCCAAGTTGCCCCAGCGATGAAATATTTTGTTGGATCCATTCAATGCAAAGTGCACTTATGTGCACAAATTTGAACCATGAAAGGGATTACATGGACTCGCAAATGATTTCAACCCGTTCAACTGGAAAAGTGCTATGAAATCGTAATGGTGTCTCCAATAATGGCATTTGGATTTACTTGAGTCAGTACAGAGTAAAGGCGCTCGTAGTCATTTTACCTTAGGACTTAAGAGGGGTGGCAGAGTAGATCTTAAGAGAATAATATTAAACTGAGACAAACAATATATGAAATTATTTAAGTTTTTAATAGAGAGATAGCTCGTTGGTTTAATGTATATATGTATTTACATAAATACATGTTTAGGTATATCATAGCTTCAAGTCCCCACGGGGTAGGCAGAGACAATAGAGCGCCAGTTCTCTAGACTTACATGCCTCTTTTGCTTCGTCCACATTCATCAGTCTCTTCATACAAGCGCGCCGGTTTGAGTACTCTTAAGGTTTTGGCGTCATTGAGTAATAAACATCCATATATCCTTATAAACTTTCATATTTATAAGCATAGTACGACTAAAAGTATACTACAGCCATAGGTACCTCCTATTTATTTTAAGTTGTGTACAAAAGACATTGGTAACTATTGGACTATACTTGAGAGCTACCTTCATAAGTTTTTGTATTAAAACTTCACATAGTTATACATTGTAGATAAAAGAGGACATTAAGGATAATCTATGTGTCATGGAAACCGAACTTTTCTTTCATTACTCTCTTTGTAACGGCAAAATGAGGCAATTTGAGTTCCAAGACTTTAAGTTTCATTTCCGTTGTAAAAATTCTTTTGTGAAATGTTGGTTATGTAACAATTGCCAAGTGCTAAAGATATTCTTGTCCTTGCCGGCAAGGATCGAACTCGCGACGATTAAAATTAAAAACTGGCACAATTCAAATGTATCAATGCGTCAAATTATATTATAAGTATATAGTAATAAATAATATATCCTCACGCCTTCCCAATAGGAGCCCCAAAAGGGTAGGCAGAGGTGTATAGGCAGTACCCACACACCCACATTCCGCCAGGGATATATTTAAGATGCCAATGAATAAAGCTGGGGTGGTCGTGGTGTGACTTATCACTGTACTTAAGTTCAGAAAACTCATTGGTACAGTCGGGATTCGAACTTGCGATCATTGTGTCGCAGGCACTTAGACGAACCACTCGGCCACCACGGAAAATATTATATCCTATATATATGTCATCATACCGAATCCCTCATGGGGTAGGCAGAGAGAGTAGGGAGATCCAGATCTCTTTAGACATACATATTTCACTACAAACGTTTAAGTTATACGATACCTATTTTACCTTAATAAAATATAAACAAACAGTGCCCTATCACAACGCATCCCTGAAAATACTCTACTGTTCAGTTCGTACACGAAAATATAAAATATCTTTGCATTTATGAAACATTTCAAAACATGTTCTGCAACGGATAATGTCAGAATCCATTTTATTTATGAAAAATTCTTTGGTAAAAGGATTGCTTAAGCTTATTGAATCCACAATTTTGCGATGGCTCAAACGAAATCGTATTCGTAGTGACGAATAAGCGATATGCACCAAGCATATCGCTGTAAAATGGACATGTCGAATGTAATATAAATCCTTTTAAAAATATACATTTGCGAGGATTTCGTGCCTTTCACGCGAAATTTAACGTGTAATGCAATGAAACATCCATTAATTCTGAAGATAGCCATTTTCTGGCGCAATGAATACTAAATCGTTACGTATTTTGGGCTAACATTTTTACGCGCCGCGGTAACGTTTTGAATCCTGATCTTTGCTTCAGGTGCGTATAGTGAATTGTGACAAGGAAAATAAACAAATAAATGGATATGAATAGTTTTTTCTGCATACATTGACTTGCCCGGTTTATTCTACTAACTCGGGTACTATTTAATAAGTTATAGGCCCATAACTTTTTTCAAGACATATTTATGTCTTTCATTATATACGGCCTTATTGCATAATTTTTTTTATAAGATAACATTTATAATATTGGACTGAAAGCAATACATATGATTAAGGATAACGTTTAATATTCATTAGCTGGAATCCATGCTCTGAAATTAAAAGCAAATGGGGGTTTAGATACCCATTTGCTTTATTGTGTTTTCAGTCTGCACGAATAAGTTCTAGGTATTCTTTTATAATATAATGCATTAGAAGCTCTTGCTGCCAAGGGCTTGATTGCTTTCAGCAATTTAATTAATTTAATAGTACTCTAACTTAACTAAAAAAAAAAGCCGTGGTGGCCGAGTGGTTCGGGCAGTTGCCTGCGACGCAAAGGTCGCAAGTTCGAATCCCGACTGTACCAATGAGTTTTTCTGAACTTAAGTACGGTGATTAGTCACACCACGAGCTTTACGGTGAAGGAAAACATCGTGAGGAAACCTGCATACGTCCTTTGAAGAAATTCAATGGCGTATGTATAGTCGTGCTTGAGTAACGGCGATGGACTCGCCATCTGTCACGATACCTCTGGTGGAAAGTGGGTGTGTGAGTATTACCCATACACCTCTGCCTACCCCTTCGGGGACCCTTGTGGGAAGGCGTGAGGATATTTATTTATTTTATTTATAATAGAACTCTTCACGGATTGGTAGCTTTTTAGTCAGTAACAACTATGCACAGTTTCACTAAACACAAATGAAAACACTTAAGCAAAGTAGCATCCAATATCGAAAACTAGTACCGATAATTGCAAACTTGTAATTCTGCTAATTTTGACAATTGGACGTTGAACTTTATAAGTATCTTTACTTGCAAAGTTTTCTCTAACTACATGCAGAAATAAGGTTTTGCCGCCGTATAGAAAAATTCTATTATAAAATATGTACGTACTAATACGAAGCATGTTTTTTTGACGAAACTTCTGATTTCCATATTTGCTTCGCTTTGTCACAGATATATTCTGAGCCTATTCCTAATAGCCACAATAAAATTACAGTCATATACACCACGCAAAGATAAACCTAAGAACAAAGCATCGTCCGAGACCATATATTGAACTGATATACCAAACTGCACCTTTATGAGACATCATTATGGATATCCGTTGAGCAGAATTACCCATTGAGAGACTGTATCGTCTACGTCTGCGATGCACACAATGGTGGTGCTTATCGGGCCGGCACAACGTTGTTAAATAAACACGGAATTCGTACCAACATGCTCTCGTTGTGTGGGTGCTGCTCAGCTGCTTCGCTGGCACTAGAGTAAATTATTGAAATCCGTATTTGTCGATAGCTACTGTTGATGCAATGTATTGTGGAGCGCTTGCGAGCTTACAAAACTTCCTTATGTTGGGATATATTTTATTGGGTTTATAAAGGGTATGCCAGATGACGCCCGTGACATTGCCACCGTGGCCTTCATGGTAAAAAAAATGTGATGACCTTAAAATCTCCTCTTAAAATCTCTCTTATTTTTACCATTATAACTGAAAATTTGGTGAATGGTGAAAAATTTGACCATATAGCGTTATCAAACTTTTCATACAGCTTCAAACTACAAGCAATCTAGCTTAGTAGGGATTTGCATGCATCGGTCAGTGTACTTATCAAATTATGAGCATCGTACCGGTGAACGTTCAACGGATCAAAATTGTGTGTGATGCGCAGGTGAACTCCTTGGTAAGTATTTCTAAATAAACTGAAAAAGTCGTAAACTGGAGACTAGAAACTAAATCAATCTTTTGAACGTTTCTTACTAAAAATCTTATAGATATTTGTGATGTTCAAATTGAGTTTTTCCCATAGACGAACCGGAACGATTGAATCGTTCCGGTTCTTCTTTAGCTTCATTTAAACGGAATGCAGCGCATTGAACTATGAGGAAATGGCTCAATAGTGGCAAATGAGGCACGCTCACCGCTTGCAGTTTTAAGGAAATTTCTTTAAAGAAGCTTTAATTCAACGTCTTTAGAAAATGCACCCGGATTTACTTTTAATGAGTTTCGAGAGTGCAACTTGGGGTTTACTTTGTAAATGAATGGTGAAGTTACGCGAAGGCTCTATCGCAAATCTTTATTTATAAATTTTATAGTAGCAACCGCTTGTTCCATTGCATATATAATTTCAACTTAAGGCGTAATTTGTTTTCTTAAAATAAACAAGAAACATGTTTAGTTATACACCATTTACCCCAATTTAATCCTAATATGATAATAGGGTAACTTCATCGCGAAAAAACAATTATCTCGTGGGATCATAGGAACAGGCGGGGCGACCCAAGTGCTATTATTTAATATAATATAATAAATAATATATCCTCACGCCTTCCCACAAGGGTCCCCGAAGGGGTAGGCAGAGGTGTATAGGTAATACCCACACACCCACTTTTCGCCAGAGGTATATTAGGTGCCAACGTGACAGATGGCGAGTCCATCGCCGTTACTCAAGCACGACTATACATACGCCTTGAATTTCTTCTCAGACGTATGCAGGTTTCCTCTCGATGTTTTCCTTCACCGTAAAGCTCGTGGTGTGACTAATCACTGTACTTAAGTTCAGAAAAACTCATTGGTACAGTCGGGATTCGAACTTGCGACCTTTGCGTCGCAGACAACTGCTCGAACCACTCGGCCACCACGGCTCTCTATTATTTAAGTAATCACTATTTCATCGGCCTTTTTTTTGTGGTTTAGAATCACCCTATATATATATTGTTGTAAGACTTTGAAGAATCACATATCTTTTATTTTATATAAATTTAATTTATATGCAATTGACTTTTATATCGTTTTGTCTCACCACATGATTTCCTGAACGGGTAGGCAGAGGTATAACTACATCTTGTTTTTTTTATGAAATTCCTGAATTACGTTAGCGCTGCAGTAAATAGCAAATGCTTTATATTGGTAGTATGGTGCCAATATTACTAACAAATTACTAAATTCGTTTATTACAAACTATTTTGTGTAAAACGGGTTTTTTATACTTGATTGACAGTAGTCATCAGCATCACGGTCGATATCACAATACGTGGGATCAGAATACGCTCATAAATCTTAAGTAAGGGAGGGCTTACATGCATCTAATCAAATCTATATTGAAAGCGATCCCACTTCGTAGTTATTCCTCTAGGTATGTCACTGGAAATACAGTAAAATATGCATATATAAATATACTCAGTGCACAAAAAAAAAGTTTCATACATACATTTCATGACGCCGAATCATTTACGACATAGGCGTAGATAGGAAGAGGTCCAGATTTCTATAGAATAACGGACATAATTTTTTATGAAAAAATTTAAACTATTCATGCCACAGTATTAGAATGTCACCTAGACTGATTAGAAAATGCTTACATAGTTATGTGGCTATTGTGATCCCTATTAAGATTCTGAAATTTCTGAATTCTGAAAATTCTGAAACACACAGTGTGTTGTATCTGCTTTGTGAGTTACAAGGGATTTTTTTTAAGTAGTAAAGAAACATAATGATTTTTGACAAGCTGAATATTTAAAGCCATAATACATTCTATTCTGGGGCTTCCACCGCTTAAAAGACACGGAAAAGTTAACGTTTTTTTTCCAAAAAGTGCTCGTTACGAGACCGGTCTTTTTCCTGCTTCCACCAAGCATAGATTAAACCGTTGGGCTTAAGTTGTAACTAGCTGCATAAAACGTCAAATTCCTTAGCGATTCTCTTTGGCTATAAATCTTAAGAGGAATGTCGAAAAATACCGTTGTTAATATTACTAATATTATGGTACTAGTGTTGCATATAAATTCTTCCACTTAATATGGTTGTATCTCAAGCCATATATTGGGTAGGCTATATATACCTAGCAGCATATCATAGTATAGCCAGTGCTATTTAAGTGTAATGATTGAAGAGGTTTACGCGATAAGAGGTTTAATTTTCTATTTTAGTTCCTGTTTTTATTTATTGAGAAAAAAAATCCTAGGACGTTCTCCAAGATCCCTGTACCGAAATTCATAAAAATTTGTTCAGAGGAATAGCCGTAAAAACGAAGCTACATCCTTTGGCATTTACAAATTTATTTTGAACTAGCAGTCCGTCATTTCGGTTCATGTCCGTCAGTCGTTATTTTATAAAAGAAAATATAGCCTATGTCACTCAAGGTGAATGTAGCTTTCCAATAGTGTAAGAATTTTTTTAATCAGTAGTTTTTGAGCCTATTCAATACAAACAAATAAACAAACAATAAAATCTTTCCTCTTCATAATATTAATATAGATATGACAAAAATATGATTTGGATCCATGTACGCCCAAGCCCGAAAGCTAAGGGTTAAACGTTGAAGTCAATGTCAATTGAGTGGGCCGATGATGGATGAGCTCCGTGGTAGGTTCAACTAAACAACCCTTCAAATTACTTTACACTCTTAGCGACGTATAATTTTACTTTACTTGCCACGTACTATGCGATTTACCACATAATAAAATATTATGGATCACTTTTTACGTGGTATTGGTGAGTGGTTTTACTGATTCGGCTTTTAAAGGTAATAATATCCTCAGGCACCCCTTCGGGGATCTACCTTCCTCTTTAGGGACCCTTGTGGGAAGGCGTGAGGATATGAGTATTGGTAATAGATAATATTAAGTAGTAGTAGTTAAAGATCTGAGCGTACAGACTGAGGGTAGCGACTTTCTATTAGACAATGTAACGATAACTTGGATAGAATTTCTTAGAAATTGTTTTCAATTAAGAGGAGCGCATCTTCTGCTATTGTCCCTAAAGAAATTTATTTTCACTGGTAAATAATGTTTTTGCGTATATCTGCCGATGAGCTGCAATAAAACACATACCATCAATTAATTCTACCAAGTTGCTTACTCTTGCCTTTCTTCATCTTTACAATCACACCCTCGTTTACGCCAGTTGTTTTGCGAATCTCTTCGTTGCGGATTCGATCTATGGTCGATACCGACGAGCATGTATGAAGAGACTGATGAATGTGGACGAACCGAAAGAGGTATGTACGTCTAGAGAGAAGTGGCGCTCTATACTCTCTGCCTTCCCCGTTAGGGACTCGGCGTGATATGTATGTATGCTTACCATTACAAGCCCTATAAATCAGCCCTCCTAATCAAAATGCGTGCAATGTCGCGACACCTTAGTGAGTTATCTCGTTACCTGTCACAACTCAATCTTGGTGTATACACAGCGTGATAATTGAGTTGTCGAATTACCCTGTATCGGCATAGTGCTTTACAGTTACTATGTTTGTATGTGGGTGTAGCGATGTGACATGCTTCATTGTCAGGTTTGCACGATCTCGCAACGAATTCATACTTACAGAATCACAGACCCCGTATTCTTAATTTTTTTTTGGTTAGTTTTTTTCCAAAACCAAGCATTCGGCCCGCCTGATGGTAAGCGGTGACCGCCGCCTATGGACGCTTGTAATACCAGGGGTATAACTCGCAAGTTGCCGACCCAAAATAGTTAATGTGTTGCATAGCTCGTCGTGACTCAATCACATACCAATTCGTAGAAATAATTGGTTAGTTTGGCTTAGTATATACTTACAATTTTGACTAACATGCTGTGTTAATGAATAGATAGCTAAAATATTCATTTACCTAAAATAAATTCTCTTACAAAGTTTCTCCATTAAAACACAATGCAGTAAAGTTCAACGAAACCTTAGACAAGGTGGCATCGACCTTGCTATTCTTATTCCACCAACGTCCTGGCAAGTTAATATTGCCTGTGAACCCAGTCTGGTACCCGAACACATGTGAGAAGGGTGGATCTACCTAGATTACCGCTTCATGTACAACGTGAGCATCTAAATTTAGAAAGTAATTACCTTTTGCTACGAAAACGCTAGCTAACGCTGAAATAACGTTTGTGTACTCGCACGGTATTTTAGGATAGAAGGAATACTTAAAAGGCTGGTATTGTTTAAGCGTACTTGCTATCAAGTAATAGCCAAAACAATGAACTCGTCATAAGTATATATACGTAATGTAAGAAACTTTACTGTTACCTATGGCAAACTATTCAATTTCTATGCTCGTTAAAGAAAAGTATAAACTCGGTATAACAAAATATAAGTGCATAGTTGCTAGACAACTAAATACAAAGTCGATGAAACATATTATAGTAGACTCGTATAACTTATTTACTGCAAAAAAAACTTACTGAGATGAAAGTTGCTGATCCTCGTTTTGAGATGGTTAAGGAATGGGATTTAGTTTACTCATTTTGTAACGAAAATAAAAGTCCAAGGATTATTTCGACGGAAAAAAAACTTTTGAGGACAAGGCTGGTCTTTAGCAATTTTCAGCTCTGCAAACTTTTTTTTACTTACGTCTTCGTAAAAGTTAGGAAGACTTGTTCTCCATTAGTGGCAACCCGACCATGTGTGTTACAGCGAAACTTGCTCGCTAATACCCAAGTTTCTTAAAGCTTCAAATACAATTTTTGTCGGCCTTCTTAGGTTGATTAAGTATGGAAACGTTTTTTGTTAATATTTTTACACAAACCTAATACAATTGTTTTGATTGTTGAGTACAACAATCAAACGTCTTAAAGAAATTTGCTGCAGTATTTGAAGTTGTACTTGAAGGAGGGCGTCAGACTCCATCTTTCAAGTTAAGCAGTTCTGTCTACCCCTTCCCTTATCACCATTTTATAAATTACATGCGATAGTCACACAATTGCCAAACGTAAGATTTTGAATACTTAATAAATAAATAAATTACTTATAGTGAATATGAGTTCTGATTGCAGTAAACTAACATTCAAAATCAATGCTATGGTAGACGTACCAATATTTAATTAAGTATTTTGAAATATCTCTATTGCAAACCAAAAGGAACCCTAGCGCAATGCTAATCAAATGGAAATGGTCTCTTATCGAATATAAATGTTTACCTCCAACGCATTCTGCAGTGAGACGCAACCATTTTACGTTTTAAATTAAAGTTAACACAGCGCGGTTCTGCGACCTACTATAAGGTTATACTGCGGGGTATGTTGTACATGTGGCATACAAATTTATGCTTAGCGTATGAAATTTTGCACAACACAAACGTTGTGTAATGCCAAACATTCTTGTTATTTTTCCACTGAATTTTCAGATTAGCAAAGCTGTTTAAATTTTTTACAATATTCCAAATATGCAGAGCATATTAGTAATTATATATTTTAGGCTCATACAGATTAAAACAGACCAATTTATTTGGGGATTGTTAAAAAACCATATTGGTATCCATAGAGGCTGTGTATACTTGGTTATATTTATTCTAAATTGCAATTAAAGGTTTCATAGAATACAATTAAACTGCGTAATAACGTCTGCTATTTTATATGCTTATGTATCGTGTCTGTATAACTCCTTAAAACATAACTGAACCGGTCCCTATATGAGGCACTTAACCAAATGAATCAACGATCTTTCTTATTTACCAGAGGGGCGGACTGTCACTGACTTTGGGTCTGGTCTATTATCTTTGTAGCTTTGTGCAATTTGTATCGGAATTCGAACTTCTCGTTGAAAAATTGTGTTTTTAACCGACTCTGGCTTTGCCTCCAGCTTATCACGTAAGCTGTATATAGATGTAGAGTATATAGATAGTCTTTAACAAGCACAGTTCTTAGGCAGCGCTATATTATAATAACAGATACGTTCCTATAAATAAAAAATATATGTATTACAAAAATCCCCCTCCGCCCAATCCCACTCGAGGGCATACCAATTATTGCAGATATATACGAAGTTAGTAAGGGTTGTACCCCGAGTAACTTATCTTTAATTTGTTGTCCGGCCCCAAGGTATGATTAGAATTAAGGGTCACTTCAAGCGCGTATGTCAAGAAAATAATATTAAGATTACTAAAGCAGTTTGTCAATACGGAAACTTTCCCAAATTAGTCATTATAATTCCGAGACTACATTTTCTGTTAAGCGAAAACATCGATATTTGATAACGTTATTCACTTTTGATGCTCATGTTTAGAGCCGTAGTGATCGAGTGGTTCGAGTTGTTGCCTGTAACACATTCAGGTCCTGACTATACCAATATGTTTTTCTGGTCACTACAATTTGTAGTCACACGACGAACATTCCCGGTGAAGGTAAAAATCGAGAAGAAAACTGTATACGTTCATGTATAGTGTATGAGTAACGACGATGCACTCGCTATCTATCACGTTAGCACCAAAATATATCTTAGACGAAAATAAATGTCTTGTGTTGTGTTACACCTCTGCCTACCACTTTGGGAAGGGAAGAGAAAGCACGAAGATACATGAAGATCATGTTAATATATGTGATAATAATCACGCGTATTAAGCCGAAACTACGTAATATCCCATTCACATTTCAATCCTATCACATTTAAATATGGATGAGGAAAAATGTAATCGAACCCCTAAACTGGATTTATGAAGCAAATATAAAATGGGGTGGCACAATTTAATACGGGGAAGTTTACCTAAATCGTCGTTGTTGAGCAAATCGAAATTGCTTCTCTTGCCGAATGTAATTGCTTTCGTTCAATATAGCAATCCAATTATTTTTCTAAACCCTGAAAAGATTTACTTGGGTCATATCGGACCACAATTGCCCTTCTCATCGGAAAATTATATTACCTATGAACGGACTGGAACAGAAAATCCATATTCTTGAAATGCCTTTTCATCTTAGTGTAGGCAACCAACCTTCTAAATGGCTGGACCGATTTTAAGTGTAATAGATATAAAGATCATTCATTACTTCTTGAACGGCCCAAAGTGCAGGCACTTTAGAAATCCAAGCTGTGAACTTCACTTACGTAAGTGTTATGATCTTTAACAAGTAACGTAATTGTAAAATAACGGTAGGTGAAATAAATGTTTATTACTTAGCTACATAATACCTATATTATATGCATCTCGTAAGAGCATCTCATCGAAGCAAAAACGTCTGCATTGTGTGCGATAGGATCGTTAGGAATATCGCCAGAAGACTTGACCTACTTGTTGTTGGCTTGTTAGCACTTTCAGGTAGATGAAAAACTTATCGAACGTAAGGCATAAACCCCGTTGTGCGATAACACTGCACCAGTTTGAATTGCAGATTCTTCGCAACTGGGATTATGCACTCGACCTTATTTTGACTGAGTGTTTGTACTTTTGCTATTTACGCACAACTTTTCTATTTGAACATTTCAAGAACTCTTTGTGACGATATATGTATTTTATTAGTTACTAGCTGTGCCCGCTACTTCGTCGGCGCGGCTTTTTTATGTTTCGTAAAAATTTAATTTTTTCAATAAAAAGTATCCCATGTTACTTCTAATACGTCCAAGAATATGTGTACAAAGTTTTATGATGATCGGTTAAGTAGTTTTTACGTGAAAGCGTAACAAACAAACTTACATTCACATTTATAATATTAGTAAGGATGCATAGCATATGAAACTGGTTTAGGTATATTTTGTAAATTTATTTAATGTATTTAATACCGTAACTGTTGAAACTTAATTCACGTTTTATATTTTCCTGCTAAAACTAGAACAACTAACAATAGGATCAATATAAAACACAACCTTAACAAGGGCAAAGTACTTTAACTTTCGCCACTTTCACTAGATTTAGAGTGGTTAATTCCCAAATTCTATGGCTGATTTGAATACGACCCGTGGACGGCGTCGAAGTTTGAACCCACTTCCAATATTGATCCTGAAGGAGTAAAGTTTTTACATTTCTAACGAACCGTTAAAGCTGAGAGTAATGAACCACACCCTCCCTAAGCAGCAGCTTGAATGATGAGGAGGCATTTTGACCAATTCATAATGATACAACATTTTTTTATTCCATCCCGGAAGCCGTACCATGACTTGCTGCTGCAAGCATACTTCAAGAATACTTTTGGGACAAATTTATGTATAAGGTAAACACAATATGGAATAAAAACGGATATAATAGTATAACTCCTGAGTCATTAAAGGATTTTAGTTTTAGAATTTAGTCATTCCGATAAAATATAATAGAGTCCATTATAGGATCATGTGGCCCCTGTGGCCATGGCTTGACACTTATATTCCACGATCCTGGTGATTAAAATTAATAGTTTTTGATAAAACCAAATGGTATATTTTCAACGCTTATCTTTACTACGGACTTTGAATTGCAAATTACATTATATTTTATTTGTTGATTGGTTTGTATTCACAAAGTAAATATTATCTGGATCCTCCACTACATTAAATTTATATCAATATTTGTTGTTCATTTGTGACTTTGTTTGAAGTTGAACGATTTAAGAAACCTACGTCATAGTCTAAAGCTTTTTAAAAGTACATGTACCAAATTTATTAACATCTTTTAATTCAAAGGGCCTAGAAGGTCTAGACAGAGGTTTCTCTTTTTTCTCAGAGAAATTCGACAAAAGTACTAAAAGTAAAGGTGACTGATGGCAAATATTACACCGTCTCATTACCGCAACTTTAATACGGCTTTGAATCTATACATAAATGTATGTACGCTGACCACTGGGGCTCAAACTTGCAAGTGATTTTAACCACACGCCTACTACGACTCCCGAAATATATTACATTAAAAATGAAATAACGAAATTCTCAATTTAGTTGTCTTGCAGTATCTTACTCCTACTACAAGCTGTCTCAAAACTTTTTGGCGAAACAACTAGTAAATGTCACAGTTGAAGAAAAATGTGTTTGAACAATTCTGTGTTGCTACACTATGTACATAGTGGATGAAATTCAAGGAACTTGGGAAATAAAGGGGCGCTTTGGCAAGACAAAGGTGGGGCTTATTGCAAATTCCTCCGCTCACCTTGTGTTGCTCTTAAACGCTAGCGATACTTTGCAAAATAATGTTTGTTAATCTCTGCATGGCTACCTATGGACTAACAGATTAACTCAGCTGTACCTTGGTTAAAAAGACAAGGCTATTAAAGTTCTATACTTAGACATTACAAAGCTATCAAGCTCCAACTGCCACAATAAGTGTTTCCTGAAGTTCAGTTATTATGCACAAGCTTTACAAACGTATTTTGGACATGTGGATATCCGTTCTGAACTTGCTTCATTCGAATATGGAACTGTGACTTAAAGAAGTAAGCAGAGTAGAACTGTTTTACGATCTAATTAGAACATGGTCAAATAACGTAGCAAAATACTTATTATTGTCAATTAAAATCCGTTCCGTTGTCATAAAACAATTTCATCGACCTTTTACATTCATGGCAATCTTTGCGTGCACAGTTTAATATTAAAAAGCGAGCTTTAACCCTTTCATCGCTGGACCGGTCAAAGTTAACGCAAAGGCCGCGCGGAGCGTCGTTTCGTGCCATAAAAATATTCATACGAAGTATGGAAAAATTTCCACAATCAGTGAAAGCGTACCCCTGGGGCATATTGCGGTACAGAGTTTTCATTAAACACAGAGCTCGGTTTTGTCCAAAAAATGCCTACATTGCCTGAGGCGTCTCCCCGCACATAAGGAATGTTGTCGCTGTGAAATTAGTTCATAAAAATGTTCCCAACTCGCACAATGACGACCGAAAGCCAGCTTGCGCTGCTATTCTTTTATATGGTTAGATTTTAGAAAATAATTGTTCTGATCGTTTTCTTTGAACAACATGACCAGGTTTTGTTCCGTTATTTATTTTCAAAGGATAAAGTTTTTTATTTTATATTTTGACAACTAAATTGGTTGTCTTGTTACCAAAACGAAGTCTTAAAAGTAAAAGTCCCTGCCATAAATATACACATATACGTTTATTCAAAGGACTTATGCACTATGGTAACATAATATTTACATTTGTAATATCTTCATGCCTTCCCGCGGGGACCCGTAGAGGTTGGCAGAGGTATGTGGCAGCACATCCACTTTTCTCGAAGATATATTTATGGTAGGCACGAGGTACAACGGCGACGGCCGTTTCTCAAGCACGGACATACATAAATAATAATAATAATAATTCATTTATTTCAGATACCAAAATCCATGTCTTTGAATTTCACCTTAAACGTTTGCAGGTTTCGTTCCGATGTTTGCCTTCTCCGCAAACGTAAGTTCAGAAACACCGCTGGGTCAATCAGGATTAGAACTTAGAAATGTTTGTGTTGCAGGTTACTAGAACCACTCGGTCACCAAGGCTCAAGCATAATACATTATTGGGTTTTATTACAATTCCATGAGCGAGTAGCACGTGATATTAACGTTAGGGCAGCCATGGGGTCAACATGAGAGTATTACGTAGGAATAACAGGGGACACTTACGAAAATTGCTTACACAGAAAACTAATATCAGTGTTTGCCAGCCGTCCGCGTTCGATTGTGGTCCAAATATTGGTATCCGTTTTTTATGACGGGTGGTATCCAGCAGACGCACGTAAAAACTCTTTTTTTATTATTCCTATATATGAGTAATATTTTCTCAAATTGTACGATATTGATATACGAGACGATACAAGCTAAGATCTAGATAGCAATGGCAAGTGCTCAATTAGTAGTCTGAACAGTGGTCAGTAAAACACTTTACTTAGGAACGCTTCAACACAAAATGCGGTAGACAGTTAAAAAGTTAAGCGGTAATACATTTCTGATAACAACATCCCCCAATGAAAGATTGTAGAAGATTAGCTCACCTGTTATTAATTTATTACTCTTTTTACTACTTAGTTTTTTTTTTGTAAAATTGTTATATTGAATAAATCTGTCCATGCTAAAATAGAAATATAAATGTGTGTCTGTTCGTCTGTCTCGTTTGTATTTTAAATTAAAAATTGTATTTACTAGTTTAAAATTACTTGCCTATTTCATGAACATTTTCTGTTCATAGACTTTACATTATGAGAGCTGAAATCGTTTATTTTATATTTCGAAAAGCTTGGTAGGTAATAAATCTTTTTTTATACCACATTGGTGGTAAGCAAGCGTGCGGTCCATTTATTATGATAATTACCAAGGTTGATGTTAAAATCGCCTAGGATTTTCTTATAAAAGTAAATTTATCTTCACACACTTCACACGCTTTCTCTTATAATTTGCGCCAGTACCCTCTGGAAATGATTCCACCTACCATATTGTAGAGGCCTGGCAGATAGGCGTAGTTCGGATTTAGCAGACCACTTATGATCCTTTTATTGTTTTTGGAACTCTTATCTCGAGGAACTTTTTATATTATTAGCTAAACGTTGGAATTTTATCAGATGTGGATCGTGAAATAGAAAATACGGACATACCTACTGGCCTTAGACCATGTGTCGCGCTTTTGATCTCTACCCGAGCCCATACAATAACATTATAATGATTATATTTAAGTTGCTCTGTGGTTGTGATTTATACATATATATATAGTATATAGTGGGTGAGGGGGTACTACCTTTACACCTCTGCCTTTCCTTCGGGGACCCTTGTGGGAAGGCGTGATATATATATATATATATAGGTATATATCATCACGCCAAGTCCCTCGCAGGGTAGTCAGAGAGAGTGCCAGTTCTCCCTTAGAGTTACAGATCTCTATCACTTCATCCACACTCCTACGTTCAAACATTGTAATATTCGTCATCGTCTAGTATTATTATTATATCTCACGAGTGTCTCAAAGGGCATTAGAATACTCTATTTTAGCCATTGCTAATATGCTATGTTATAATATATGAATGTGATAAATGGCGAATCTGTCACGTATATTTTGGTCTGGGGCCAGGTATATCTGGGGTATCCAGTTTGTGCCTACGGTTGATAACCTGCAAGCTGTGTGTGTAATGAGTATATATATATATATATATCCTCACGCCTTCCCACAAGGGTCCCCGAAGGAAAGGCAGAGGTGTAAAGGTAGTACCCCCTCACCCACTTTCCTCCAGAGATATATTTAAGGTGCCAACTTGACAGATGGAGAGTCCATCGCCGTTACTCAAGCACGACTATACATACATACGCCTTTGAATTTCTTTTCAGGCGTATGCATGCTTCCTCGCGATATTTTCTTTCAACGTAAAGCTCGTGGTGTGACTTATACTTAAGTTCAGAAAAACTCATTGGTACATTCGGGATGCGAACTTGCGATCGTTGTGTCGCAGGCAACAACTCGAACCACTCTGCCATCACGACTATGTATATGTAATGAGTATTTATTACCTGTGTATTAGACCTATATGTACCGAACCGAATATCTTCAAAGAACGTAGATTTATGTTGATGTATAAAGTTTTTTACTTTCAAAGGGGAGGAAGCTCAAAGGAATTATGAAATAAAGTTCGTAGCTATAAGTTCATCGGTTGTTGTGAAAGTTGCTCTGATACTGTGTCCGTTGTTAGGCGCTTACCAGTATTATGAGGCTTTTAATTAAGTTCCGTTTAATTACTTACGGGATTTTGTCCCTTTCTATTGGAGCAAGCGGTCTAAGGCGATGGATTTGGAGCGCTTTGCTGTGAAAAATGGCTCGTCTTAAAATTGTTGTCAAAATCCCAAATGCTTTATTTGCTGTCCAATTATTTAATTAAATATTTTGTTTTAAAATATAATTTTGATTCTGTTGTAGTATAAATCAGATACAAGAACTCACCTCTTATAATAATGTGAAGTAAAAAAATGTGGTTGGAAAAAAGAAGCCCGTTTAATCGTATTATAAGGATGAGGTAAATTACAACGGGGCAGGACTTGAACCAGCAACTTATGAAATGGTATTTAGTTGCTCTCACCCACTTATAATCCTTCCTCATGTGTCTACATTTTCCTTTACTTAAGAATCTTTAGGGGGCCGCATTCAAATCCACCCATGGTCGTATTTTTCCTTAACCATTTATGATCATAAATTTAAGTGCTGGCTTCTTGTCGGCATCTCCGATGCATTCTACCGATTCCTTGTATTCAGCACAATTTCTCTGACCTCCCTTTATGGTACGACAAACACTCTTTCTATGCTATGACTCGTGTGGTTATGGTAATCTTGGTATGACTCTTCCTTTTACTTCCTTCCCTCTTTATAAGATATATTTGAAGAAGTTACCATGTCGTACATCGAAATTAATTTAAGCACTTCCTGAAACCATTTGTCCATCCATATGTCCCCAATTTTTTGTGTTGTGTTCCTACGCGGTGAATAGGGTTTCCAGTAATGAGCTCCTTGGGGAGGGGGGGAGGATTGTTACATTGTGTTGGAAGCAGAGGGATAAAACCCATTATGCTGCCAACACACTATAACTCTCCGAACACAGTGTGGCAACGCGCAAGTGATACTTCGCTATTGTGAGCGTATATAGGCTACGGTAACCGTTTCCCATCAGGTAGGCCGTATGCTTGTTTGCCACTCTTGTTGTATAAAAAAAAATTAAAATATATAATGATGAGTGTAAAATATGTTTGATTTGCACACTCTTGTGTGAAAGAGGCAAATCAATAGTGTGAAGTTATAATTGCAATAACAAGTAATGGTACCAGGTACTGAAATGGTTCTAAGCCTAACTTACACAATTTACATTTAAGATTTGTTTAGTCAATTGTGGAGAACTTTTAGTATTTATTGGGTTGATTCAGATTTTACATTCCTTTAGAAATGCAAATTGTGACTTTATATTTTGCATAATCCGTTGTTACTTTTATAAAATTTATTCGTACTGGCAATTTACTTAAACTTATGGAATACGAGAGTCGATGGAATAAAGGAGGTAAAAACAAAGCAATAACGGTATCAGACATATGGAACCAAAACATACCTTATACATTGCGACGATTAGAGGGAAAGTTTTTGGCCGAAAGATTCATTCATTATGTTAAAATGAATAAATAAAACACACTTAAAATTCTACTGTATGAAGGAGTTACGACGTACTTGCATATTTTTTTAGAAGTTAGCTTAATAGATGATATATAACTGGATACACAATCAAAATATTTTATTACATATAGGCCTAGATGCCCACTTACAAACGTCGAAAAACATGCACGGTAGGGTTGTTCGTTTCCATGGAGAAAATCTAGCAAGGATTTCCATGGTCACTCTTTTCAAATCATTTGGTATTATAATATTATTATTGTTACAGTATTTAAGTATGGGGGGCACTGTTGGCCCGACAAATAGGTCGTTGCTTACGATATAGATACAGATGTTACAGTTATATTATTGAGTATCGTATGCTTAATACATTCCTTTTCAATACCATATAGGAAGCAGGATTAACTCACTTGTTGTAACAATATATTTTTTGCCAATCCTGCACCTTAAGAGCAAAGTGTGAGCAAAATGACGCGAAAGTTTATTCTGTACTGCTATACAATTCTCTTTCACTCTCCTTTCAAGTTTCACCACTGTCAAAAAAGTCAACTTTCATGTGTTCGTTTTAAGTTTGAGAGACGTGATACGAAGCTCAAGCAGGGCGTTGCGCCCGTATTTACATGAAGAGTTTCCTGACATTGAACGTGAATAATAATGACATTCTGAAATAAGATGGCTCCCGTAATACCTATACCTACATATAATGTTAGTTACTTATACAAATAAATAATGTATAATGTTTAAAATACTTTTTTACCTGTTCTTGAGCTGTGTGGTATTCTTGTGCTGAGTTGGTTTTTATGACTTAAGGCAGATGAGAGGTCAATTTATCTCTTATAAATGCATATTTAATATAAACAGTTATTACTCTGGGAGTCTGTCTAGCGCGATTAATAATCACGTGTGGGAACTACTTGTGAACGCTACGATTAATACTCGATACATTATTATCAAGCCTTCACTTTGGTCGGACCTCTCTCTATGAACCACATGAGTTCCTCACTGGGTTGGTATTAAGAGCTCTACTTATAGATCTTTTTCACATCATCTACGTTCATCAGTCTTTTCATAGATTCTCGCCAGTTTTAAGTAGTTAGTTTGGTAGATCAATGTGATCTTGCCTAAATAAAATTTAAATTAAAATTAAAATTAGAACTACTGTCTGTAACTACGAGTATCTATCTCCTTCGAGCCTCTCAATATAAATTAGTGGCAATATAATTCTTAGTACTAAAGTATTCAGGTTCGTTCCTACTGTCTTTATTATTATAAAACAGAGAGGTGCTTTAATCCGGCAAAATTGAGATTTGTTGCCTGAGGCACTCCTTTACTTCTTTCTTTATGTTAGTTACCTTTAAAAAATTATTCAGTTTCCCTTGAAATAATATTGGATTGTATTTTTTCAGGAAAACATAGCAGCGTTACTAACTTTTCTTTAATTTTCTTCCCATCGATGGAGAGTTGAATAAACAGATTAATTTATTCATGGTTTCCTCTCTTGGGTTCCGTGAGAAATGGAACCCTTACCCATTCCTAATATCCGTTTATCCGGTCATGCGCATATTACAAAATTGTGGTAATGGATGACGTAGTATTACTACAAAAGATCTCTAAAGGTGGCACTTCATCCTGCGAGCACTGAGGGATATGAAACATACAAGTTACACACAGTCTTGGGCAATACCATGACGGGGTATTGCATAACAATATTTGAGCGGCAAAATGTATTTCCTGCTAATATGTATTATAATATACATGTGTTTGTAGGGTGTTTGTTAAATATTCTAATTAAGTAGTTAAAATAATAGAATACTTAAAAAAATGCTTTTTGGTACACGAGTCGCGCTCTTAGCTTGCGCTTCTTATTAAATTTTTTGAGCGAAGAAATTAAATAAAACTTACCGCTGATATAAAGTGCATAATTTTCTTTGTTATAAATGGATGGTTTATTTGATAAATGACGAAGTAAATGCACAAAGCCGTAAATTTATTAAATAGATGTGTAGCAAATTGTTTTGGTAGACCATTTTGTAAAGCATTTCATTTGTCGTTCACATTTTTATTACAGCGAATTTGAATGAATGAATTGTTAAAAAAGCTGAAGGAGTTTAATCTTGGACAGAAGGCAATAAAATAAGGGCGCAAATTTTGTGAGAAGTCGGCGCCAAACATGCCAGTTGCAGACAGCTATTGATAGGGTTCCAAGTGTAGTAGCACTTTTATAGAGATGATTATACGTGCTTCGTATTTAAAAATAGTATTAAATACATTTTAATATGTATGTGTTGGTGTATATATTAGAATTTCAATAAGTCATCTCAATAAGTGAGCTTATGTGTTTAATCCGAACATGCGGAATAGTTAGCATAATGTTTGAATTTCATATATTGTTTGTTTTATATTTTTTATGTACATATAAAATATTTATTTTATTATTATTCAGATTTTATTTTACATTGTGGGTATTACATCTCTATCGTAATATCTACAACACAACCGTTGCTCTCCGTCATAAATTTGAATAGAATCGATTGCTGTCTGCGCCCCCGGGAAAGTTAGATTTCCCACAGGACTTCCACGACACCTGACCGAATGTAAAATATATTCAAATTTTTTTTTGCAATTTTCTTATTTATGAACGATGTATACGGCTATAAATATTGTTTTGACATGTTTTCGATCGGTATTCATAACAAATAAACTTTATAATTTAAAATGTGTACTAGCTAATAAATTCTTATTAGCAGTAAAGATGGAGCTCGCAAATGAGGAATGCCTTAGTCAAAGCTATAGCCAATTACGGATGCCCTTGGCTGTAACTAGTGCCAAGTTGTAGGCCTCTCTCGGTCTCGCTTATTCAGAAATTCAGCAGATAATTAAAATAAGTGTCATTCAGAGTAATTCCCGTAGTCGAATAAAAACTAGTAATAATGATATACGTAATACGAAACGTGACATTGTAGCATATAATAGAATAGCATAATAGTATATTTTTCTATTTGCTTCGACAGAGAACAAGTCCTTTGAGCTCTTTTAATAATAGTTCCTTCACATTCTTTTGGTAAGAGAAAAATATTAATAATGTCGCTAAAATAAAAATACATTGTGCCGCTTGTTCCTGCGGCTGAACATACGGAATCCCTAATAAGAGAGGCTTATGGGGGGTAACATCTGGGGCCCGAGGACGGCAAACACTTGCCAGTAAACACGAGGTTACAGTAAGAAAAATGTTTTTGTTTTCCAAGGCTTTCCTCATATTTTGTCCATAAGTATCTATTCCACTTCTGTTCAAATACAGGTTGATTGTTATAGCCTCCGACAAACCAGCAATAAATACAATTTTAAATTAATTAAAGTTATCGATTAGAGATTCGGGCTTCGACTCTTTCCGGATATACATGTCTTATTCACTTCGTCCAATACCCCGACTGATGGTAAGCGGTTACCATACCAATAATACTGTTCTGGAACCGTTACCCTAATGGTAGACTAATATAATATTTCCCCACTGCATGCTATTGCCAAAGTCTCTTACGTCTTGAATCACATGTTGGTCACATGGTTTTTATTCGTGTTACAAGACATCCTGTATCTTATTATAATTATCTATCTGTCTTCTCTATAACGTAAGTAACTATATCTATGTTTTGTTTTCCAGTATCGGCCCATTGATTTCGAAGATCACAAATAAAATATGGCTGTGACAACCATATTTTATTTGTACCACATACATATCAATGTAATAGACTAAACCTTTTGGTTGCTATGTCCACGGGCAATTGAATTATCATACATCATACATGGTTGTCCTGGTAGTAATCAGGACCATTCGTTCTTTATGCTGCTTAAGGTAAAAAGGTTCTGTACGTTTGGAAATATACAAATAATAATCAATAAAAGTACTGACCAGGTAGCGCCAAACTGACACAGACACTTAGCTGTCAATTGAACATTTTTGGGAATAATAACAGGTCTCTGTAGTACCCGAGATTGTCTGCAGTACTACAACGTACATCGCGAGATAAGTATCATCAACTCGTTTTCTAGTTCAAAACGACAGCCGAGAAAATTTGCCGAAATAATGTCGCATGGATGCTAGCACTAATGAACACTTGTCTAATACATATTACAATACGTAAGTGATATTTTGCTTGTTACTAGAAGTAGCGAAGATCTAAGGACAACTCTAAGATCTTATTGATATGATTTATAATGTTATTACTAATGCTCTAAATTGCTATTTGACAAAAAAAGGCACTTTTATTGATGTCATATTCTGGGTCAAATTTAAGAGATACCTTCCGGTTATAAATCAATAGATGAGTAATAATATCGTCCATGGATATAGGATTTTCGCCCTTATTCCCTGCACCCCACTGCATCGCAAATTCCAGGCACGCTTCCCGCCGGGGGAGTCTAATTCTTTCCCTAATTTCGCACCTTATTGTCAGGGAGCGGTAAGAAAATTGGAATTTTTGGTATAAAAAATTCCACTTTGGGCTTCTAGAATAGGTTTACTAGCATATTAATGAACTTGAATTAGATCTAGTTCTGTTACAGGACTGTGGTTTATATTGAACCTTAAAAGTAATTGCACTTAGAGTTTAATATTAATAGCAAGACAAATATCTGACCCTATACGTTTTTTTATTCTATCTGTACAAATATGAAGTTACAGTCAAATAACCCAAAGAACCATTATACATATATAAAAAAAATATGCATAGCTACAGACTTATTATTATTAATGAATGTAGGCATATGGTCGATGGTATCATTCAAATTGATTATGTTCACAAGAATACCTTGTGAACATAACAGTAATAGTAAGTATGGATTTTGTTCCGAATGGTGGTTAATCAGTACAGTCTCAAAGACAGTATTGATAATCACAAATTCATAAGATTCAGATAATGAAGGTTAGATAATAATTCTTGATACAATACAGCTCTATCGCATCATGCCTATTGTCAGGGTATGCTGGACAGTATCTGGAACTAAGACTAATCTAAAGACTGCCTGTTTAATTCGGATGAGTTATACCCTAAAATACCCACTGTCAAAAAAATTTGTGTAAGAAACTGCTCCAAAACTATGAACATTCTCTTAAGACAAAGAACTGGTAGTAAATTTTCTGCTAGTAAATAAACCGTGAAATAAGTTCACCCGTGTACACCCGTCACTATTCGAGGTATCCGCAAAATGAAGTTGGTAAAATATCTAAGACATTTGTCAGTCGATTACCTGAGGGTGGCTCCCCCGGTAATATTCCAAATTTCACCAGCCCTCGGCAACGTCTTACTATGCTTATGAATATGAATTTACTTATCTATCTCCCTCATTTTATTTTCTCAAATATAAAGGAGAAATATGCACGAGAGATATAAAATATTCTACACCATTATGAAAATAGCTGTGAAAATACCATTAAAGTGAATGATATTTTTTAAAAGCTTTAGTTTTATGCGGTTCCGATAAGAAGACTGCGCTCGCATACTATTTCATTTCTTAAATCATATCATACGAAAGCTTTAATTACACCTTTTTTGCCATGCATGAAAATATATTTTGGTACAAACGTAATTGATGGCAACTCTGTCACCATTTTTAAGGACTGAATTGAAATGAACTTCAAATTTATCATTTGCGCAAGACTCTTTCTGGCGCTTACAGCGGAGCTGGTGTGCGAAAAATCCAATAATGTAAAATAAAAATGCTGTCAGTTTGCCAGATTTCTACTGGAAATCTATATTAATGGGAATTTTTATTTACAACTCACAAATACCTTCCTCTCTAATGCGTAAAATGGAAAAGAAAATAATAGAGTCTCCGAAGGCATAGTCAGCAGTGAAACATTTGCCTCTTTGCCTCGCCGACGTGTCAGATTCCGTCGCCATTTTTCAAGGACGACTATATTTATATACATTTGGCACTCGCATAGATATGCCGTATAAATGCAAGCCGCAAAAAACTGAAGTAAATGGAAATAGTTTTAATAGGAAAGGAATTGCTGAAGCCCGTGGTGGGTCAAAGCATTCTTTTCCAACAATACATTGAAGTACAATTGTTACTGGAAGAGCTTGTCTCTAACTTTCTCAAATGCGACAGGAATTTTACTGAAGTGGTTTTCTTTGCTATTTAAATAACTATTTACTAAATAACTAATACTATTTAAATTATTAAGGAAATAATACTTGCCGTTTATTGAATGGTCTGTTCATTAGCTAGTTAAATAATAAACATAACATACAAATTTTTGATAATTGTTTTTTTCTGTCATTTGTCATTTTTCTTTTCACACCCTTCTTGAACAACCTCTTGCTCTACTCTCTAGGGAAGACTTCGGTTAGGGATTAAATCAACAGCCAGAATGTTCGCGAAAGGAACCTTGTCTGGAACTGCATAATGCGAAATTTGTTTACTTCCGCGTCGTTGGCGAGAGATGCCATGAAGGAATCTTTGTTAAACAATTCATCTGAATACTCTTCGCTGAACACACGACCGGTAGGACGTACATAAGGAGGCAGTCTTCTTACGAGTTTCTACATGACCGCTTTTGATACAAGTTACATTATCCCCGGGGCTTATCTGTAAGTAATGCAGTAATGGTGGTAGGGGCCTCTTCCTGTAGGTAAAGGCATCCGGCAGATGCCGCAACTCCGCAACTCAACTCAACTCCGCAGCTTCGACCAACATTTGATACTCACAAAGGATTTGGATGCGGACGTAAGGCGTCCTTGGCCATCGAAGTACTATCCCCTCTAAGATTTAAACAAGTCAAAGTTGAATTATTCTGTACATTATCATACACGTACGTTAGCCTGAGTTAATTAAAGGTTAGCTAGCAAAATTTGAATATTTGTGTGAAAATATTTATAAGAATGAGGGTTCTCCTCTCAATTTAGATTTTTAAGCAAACTTTAGGATTCATCGAGCTTATCTTACAGCTGAAAGTTAATATGTCGAGCATTAAGAACATTATAATGACAAAAGCGTTATGTCTAAGAAGTTCTGAACGTAATAAAACTCCTTACGCATCTCGTCTTTGTGACTAGCGAAATGTTTTACCAAATTGACGTTCAGCGTGAGATCATGCGTTCTTTGATATGGTAATCCGTCCCTACCCTTGGGCAATAATCGATTATTAAATAGGCAGAAATCGGCAGATCAGTGGGATCTCAAATATCCACTGTAAGAATCTTAAGCGGATTCTTTACGACGTAAAAGGTCGATTGTGGAGCTCCAGCCGTGTTGAACAGGGAATATTTTTTTGGTATTTTCTGAAGTGACCTACTGCTTTCCTTTGACTCTAAAATTAAGGAGACGAAGCAGATTTTGCGGTATATTCAATTACATGACAAGGAGACTACTATTCAACTAAGCCAGGCTAAGCCATTCTAAATCTCTTGAAATTAAACGAAACGTTTTACTTGACAAAAATGTTTTGATGTAGAAACTTCGAATATTGCGGGATTAAAATAATTGTAGGTTAAGTTTCAAAAGCAAAGGCTTTCGGCTTAATATGTGTGTTATAACATACCCTGCCTACCATGTTCGCAAACCCTTGTGGGGAGACGTGAAGATATACGGTTACATATTTCTAAAGATAATTCGATTTATTGAGGCCAAAAACGTGTGAAGCTCTTTGTGGAACCAAATTCATTTATGTGCAAAATTCCATAAAAATGGCGTAAAAAGAGACACACATCATGTTTTAATATCTATTGACAGAGAAAATCTCTCATGAGCGTCGTTAAGTTAGACGATGGCTCAATAAGGCTTAAAGTAAATACCTTTAAGTGTTACTTTGAGACGCAAACATACCTTTAATTTCCTCTTTGCAAATTGAAAAAAATGTTAACATCAAAAATATTACGTGATCTTTGTATACATGTATTCTACGAAACAGAAGCATTAATAAAAATACGAAGGCATTAATCATTATATTAAGACCAAAATATAAATATTTTGAATGTAGGATCGTACTGAAACAAAGAGTCCACATACATACTTGTCCCTAACGAGTTAAGCAGAGAGCTAGCGTGTCATTATTGGATCCTATATTTTAGAGAGCTCGATTTATACAAGAAGTTAATGATAATAGCAATAGTGTTTGAAATACGGTAAAAGACTCGCCATCTCGTATTATTCTTATACATACCTACGTCATTATAATAATAATAAACAAATACCTGGGACAATTCCACACAAATTGAACTAGTCCCAAATTAAGCAAAGCTTGTATTATGGTAACTAGATAACGATATATGTAGATATAGACTTATATAAATAGATATATACATGAATACATAGGACATCCAAGACTAAGGCACAAATACTCGTATTCATCACACAAATATCTGCCCTCAGCGGGATTCGAACCCGCGACCTCTAGTTTCGCAGTCAGGAGCTCTAACCACTAGACCAGACGTCGTCGTTGGTTTTTATTAATTAGAAAAAAATACCTAAGCCTGTAAATCACACAAAAAAAAAATGGAAATTAAAACCCTTCAAAGTTAATATTGTAGGTGACTATTTAAATTACTCGCTCGCTACAGTACATATGTTATGTAAATATATACTCATAATGTATTCTTTAAATGTACCTTTATGAATAACGTAATAATACCGTGATAAAGATCGACGACGCTCCAAAATATGAATACAAAGTGAAACATGTTAAGAACATAACATAAATATTCATTACGCACATCCAAGTCCCTTAACTTTTCTCTTACATGTTATATCAATAAAGGCATTGATCGATCAATTCTCATTAACTTTTTGCCCGGTGGATATGCTTGAAGGCGACAGGTCACTGGCCACTTGAGACGAACTGTCAGATCGTATCTGAGCCTCGGATATGACGACTTTACTTTTGCAAAAAAAGTTTTGAAAGACGTCTGAAGAGCTCGCCTGGATGCCAACACCGAAAAAATGCATAACGACCAACGTGGCTTTTGCGCCACCTTCGTAATGATGGCGCTTCCGAATATACATTACTTTAAGAAGTTTTTGTTTTTAAATTTTGAATTTAATTTTCATCACTCTAAGTTTAAAATGAAAACTCTTTAGTTTGAAGACTTTTTACGGTTATCAATTTTATAAAGAAAAATATGGTGTTTTATTAATTTTGTGCAATTCACTATATTTGGTGTTTTAGTTACTGAAGCACGACTTTACATACATCGTCAGTACATACTCCGGATGGAACCACTGCCCCGTGTAACTTACGTGTCTTTAAAGGCATAGATGTATTTAAGGTTCCAATGTGTCACAGGCTCAACTTAACACATGATTTTCATGATGTTTCCCTAACCTAAAGTATTGATTTATACCATCTAAGGTATAGTTCGGAAAAAAATTTTGATACCGATCGCGGGGATTTGGACCTGCAAAACCTGACCTGACCTAGTAGTTGCCTATCGAAATCAATTGTCAATTGCTACTTTATAATTTTTATACCATGATATTTTTGTATACTTGTCAAAGAACTCCAAACAGCAATTCTAAATGTAAACACGAAGTCTGAAATAAGTATGTACCGTGTGGAATACGAAACAAAATAAACAAGTATTGACGAAGCGTTGGAAGAAGCGTCCTAGTCTGATCGGGAATTCTGTTATCCGCACAGGGAATCAACTAGTACATAGTCGCTTCGTTTGAAGCTCGGGTCGAGTTTGTCTGCTACGCCAAACTACACATGATTGCTTACTCTAATGTAAAATTTTACAGTGCATATTGTATACACATACTTAGGTACTTAGCTTACTTACTTAACTTAAATAATTAAGATTAATTTAAAATTTAGATTATAGAATAATTTTTTTTTTCAGAAATACTCATTGGTACAGTCGGGATTTGTACTTGCGACCTTTGCGTCGCAGGCAACTGCTCGAACCACTCGGCCACCATAGCTACAATATTTAAATAATGGAAATACTTTTATAACATAGTATGTTGAGAGTGGTGGTGGCCAAGTGGTTCGAGTAGTTGCCTGTAACACAAAGATTGCAAGTTCGAGTTTCGACATACCAATGAGTTTTTCTTTTTTATTATTCAAAGGTTTTAACACTAAGGTAACAGTAACACCGCGAGCTTTACGGTGAAGGAAAACATCGAGAGGAAGCTTGCATACGTTTGAGAAGAAATTCAAAAACGTAACGGCGATGGACTCGCTATGTCACATTGCGACTTAAAAATATATCTCTGGCGGAAAGATGCTGTGTGAATACTACTTACACCACCTAAAAATATGTTTGAAGCCTTAACATTCATCGCATGTTCCCACTATGGTGTAACGTGTTAATTAACTAGTTAGTGCGGGTAGGTCGTCGAAGAAAATTGCTCAATCAAATCCATTGATTCTAGGTCAAGCGTGAGCCACTCTATAACCATGTAATAACAGCTCGCTGAATCGCTTATTGAACTATTAGCTTTCTGGTTCTGAATATTTATGGGTACGATAAGAAAGAAAATTATTATGGAGTGTGATTATAAATTTCTGAAGGCTTAATTTTTCCTTCAACAAAAATGTTTCGTGCGAGTTATTTATGTTGCGCGGAATAAAATTGTATGTAATTTTTAAGCAAGCATTTAAAAGTCCCTGTGTTACATAATACAGTTTTTGTATTGTAGTGTACTGAAACTTTATGTTGTGTAGCCTACCTAATCAAAATTAAACGTAATCAAACGTACTGTACGTTATCTGTAAAGGCAAATATCAAGAAAATCTTGCATACATTTCAGTACATGAGGAAGTTGTAACATCTTTTCCTATTCCATCCTTCGAAGGGAAATGTGAAAGTAAATATCAACCATGTCATTTTGTAATGTATTGTAAGTGTGTAATCTACAATTTTGGGCTAGCCGACTTTATGCGAGATGTCCGGAATACAAACAAACAACTGGAATCCAGGCTGTAACCTTTAAATTACGAGTAGGCCCAAAGAGAAACAGAACATTCAACTAGTGTAACTACTTAACTAAGGACAAAGTTGAGTAATAAGGGTACCGTTTCTCCATAACAATTACGGTACGCGGAAGTAATAAAAGTTCTCTTCTCTGCGTACGTGACGAAGAAATCAGCCGACTCTTATGGACGTGTTCGGCATAGCTTTTTCGACTTTCTCTTATACTTTCCTCTTTATTTTTTACCTACTCATTCTCTATTAAGGTATGAACTCAGAAGTTAGCATTACATAATTCGGTTCACGTGGGAATTCTGTCGTATTTGCTGTAATGGCGCGAATAACGCGCAAATTGCTAAAATGTCTGTTTTCGTTTCGCTTACTCAATCGGGTTTTAATAATGTGTGTATGAAATGTATTAACTTCATCTTCGTCACGTACATATTTTTGAGGCCTGAAGTAAATATTGCTTAATCATTCTTAACTTAACAGGTGTTTGTATTTCGTTATTGTTATGTAGTTAAAGGTCTAATTACTCCAACTATTGATAGAAACTTGGTCTATCGCAGGCTTGACCTTCGATTCCCCAATCCCTAATCCCCGGATAGTTCTAAGCGAGCAGCTGTAAGCCTGACCGGATCTTCCGTTCAGAGTTGGAGTTGCCCAACTGGAGTAGTACCTCCACCTAACAGAAGATCGCAGCTAGTTGAAATTGAACCGGCGAGCATGTATATAGAGACTGCTGAATGTGGACGAAACGAAAGAGGTATGCAAGTCTAGAGAGAGCTGGCGCTCTATTCTCTCTGCCTAACCCGTTTAAGACTCGGCGTGAAGAGTATTACTAAGATACATATCAATTATATTACTAAGGCAACTCAGTACTTGTAACTGTAGAATAAAACTCCATATCTTATTATGTCGAATCTACCTAACACATACATAAATATTTATGCAGATATTTTCTAAGGACTGTTTACACGTAAACAGTTAAATATTCAAAATGCAAATTCGGTACAAACTCAAATACTTAACGTTGAGCAATAATTTACATTTCTATTTCACTCGAACAATTGTGAATTACGTTTACTTTGTCTTTTGTCATCAAATAAACAGCAGCATCAGAACGGAGTGGGTAAACGAAACTCCCTCCGCACGTGTAAATCGGATTTGTCTAATTTATTGCTCTGTCTAGAGGCATTCCGAGATGACACGGTTACTTAGCTCTCGACACCTTACTGTAATAATGGGATCTCAGGGTGGATTCCAATCGAAACGTATTGCATATAACCTAAACTCGTACGGGAACAATACAATGATATACGTACTTATAGAAATAGATATGTATGTACATAAATATATAGTGCATCATATAAAGTAGATACATATATTATTATTATATATTAGTATTTATTACACAAATGACGGTTGCCAGCGGGAATCGAATCCGTGACCTCGTGCTTCGCAGTCAGGAGCTCTTACCAATTAACGTTAAACTGAACGAACCATGAATTTGTATTTAATTATGTTAATCGAAAAAATGTGGGCGTTGTTACACCTCTGCTTTGCCCTTCGGAAACCCTGGGGGGCGTGAAGATAGGAAAAATAAGTTCAGGTTTAATAAAAAAGCAAAAGTAGAGTATATTTCATTTACCCTTCAACAATGTATCAAGGGCGAGACAGGGGTGCAAAAGGGCCAACAGTGAAATGAAAATAAACGTTGAACGATCCTTTAGACCCCTCAGTTTGACCTGACGGGTAAAACAAAGGGAGCACGTGCCTTTGCCAAATTGTAACTTATATGTTTATCGTAGAATCAAAGCACGAGGTATCAGGCAAAAACAATATTTCACGTCCATTGATCTGGAGACCTCGTAATAATAATATCCTCACGCCGTCCCATATGGGTCCCCGAAGGTGTAGGCAGAGGTGTATAGGTAGTACCCACACACCCACATTCCGCCAGAGATATATTTTAGATACCAACGCGACAGATGGCGAGACCATCCCACTCTGTCACGTTGGCGCACGCACGACTCAAGCACGACTATACACACGTTTCCTCTTGATGTATTTCTTCACCGTAAAGCTCATGGTGTGACTAATCACTGTACTTAAGTTCAGAAAAACTTATTGGTACAATCGGGATTTGAACTTGCGCTTTGTGTCGCAGACAACTACTCGTACCACGCCGCCACTACAGCTCTTAGCAAGCAGTTGTATTGTAAAAAAAACTCAATGAAGAAATAAAAAGAGTTTCGTTAGTAGAGGTAAGCCGTCATTCAGCATTCTTTAATGTTCACTCTTTTTCTAACCTCTTTCTTTGCAAGCATGTCAAAGAGTATCCACGCCAAAGCGTTGTTATTATAGTTTTCTCGACTTGCACTAGACGGTTATCGCAGCGCCATGAGGCTTCGACTGTAACTCTGGGCAATTTCTGTGCAAATGTCTCAATTAACACAGAAAAGCGTGATAAAGGCGACAGGGAATAAATTGCCCCCAATTTGGTCCCTAACGACAATTCACTAGTTGAACTGAAATCACGCCATCCAGTCGACCTATTATTATAGTCTATTAACCGAATAATCGGCCTCCAAAAATTACCGGCATTTCGCCCGCCTAATGAATAAAAGTAATGATGACTGTGAATTATGGATAGCCGAGAACAGGGTTCCGTCAGAATACATTACTTAGGTCGGCTAAAATCTTGCGTAGGCATTATGTTATTTATTATACCTACTATATACTACTATACTACTACTATATTTATTATACTTGAATACTTGATTCATGATATTATAAAAATGACAATGAAAAAGTCGTGGTTCGATTAGTTGTCACTAACATTGTAAGTTCGAATGCCGGCTCTACCAATTAGTTTTTCTGAACTTAAGTTCAGTGATAAGTCACCCGACGAGCTTTACAGTGAAAGAAAACATCGATAGAAAACCTGCATACGTTTAAAAAGAAATTCAAAGGCGGCGCGGTTTCGGGGATGCACTCGCCACCTAAAATATACATCGGGCGGAAAGTGGGTGTGTCGGTCCTACCAATACACTTCTTTTCTTTTCTTTCACTTTCTGCCTACCACTTCGGGAACCCTTGTGGGAAGGCGTGATAGTTTTTTCTAGATTCTATACGTTTCTCGTTTTGGGAACACATAATAATACAGAGACCAAGACCGATCGAATAGCTAAGTTCTGATATGCTGTAATTCTATTCCTAAGTCTACCAAAATTTCTACTCATGGGTGGAAGCACTTGTCATTCATTTTGAAAGCACGGTTTTCCTCTACGACATAATGTCGGCAGCGAGTAGGTTGTACCGGAAGCTTGTTTACTTGTTTTCATGTTTTCCTCCGTCGAGTACGAGCCTTATTTTTAAGGCTCAATCGATACGAAATGTAAATATTAGTTATAATACAGTATGTACTTCAAAGCAAGTGATTGTTAATATTCGTTCATAGTTAGTTCTCATTGCTTGAGTTTATGTGACTACAATTCTGAAAGGGGTTGCGAGATAAATAGACTTTTAAGTACATAAAAAGAGGTAGGTACTCCAAACAGGCGTGTATTTATGAAGAGACTTACAAATGTGGTTGAGGTGAAGGAAATTTTTAGCTCAAGAGAAAACTGGCGCAAATGTTTCACTGCCTACTCAGCGGGATGCGGTGTATGTTATATTATATATTTTTATTTATTTACTCACGCGACGAATGAAAGCAAGATAGTCAAAACGCAATTAGATAGAATTAAAAAATTCAAAGGGATTTTTCTACTCGTGACCGATGAACTGCTGATACCAGTGATCTCTGATGCTTAACGAGTGGCTAAAGGAATGTTGGATGCTAGAGACTTTCAGCACAGACTTGCAGTTCGCCCGACTGCAACAGTAATTCCACGATACAGAAAATGTATGTCGTTCCTGCGGTGAGTACAAGCTCCACAAGGATTGTTTGTGCTGGCAGTAGGACTGGTTATGCTTAGCAGTATAGCTTTTCCAAGGAATCTATGAATATTTCCCCGGATATTGCAAGTGGTTTCCTATAGGTAACCTTCAGGTAGACCGTTTAATTTTTACCACCTTTGATGTTCCTATGAAAAGGTAGTTTATTGTGTATACATTTTAATTAAATGTGTGAGATTCAAAGTATACAGCATCAATATTCAGCCTGTTTGTTCTGAAATTAATCCGTCATTAAGTTTTATGTAGCCAGTGTGTACGCTTTACCAAATTGTTTGTTTGCGTCTGAAATGTATCACGCCAAGAACAATGACCGCCAGAAACTGCAGTTTATCTGCACTAAGCTCCTCGCACACAATCTCAAGTGGCCATTCGAAGCGTCGTCAAGCCTTAATGGGTACCGACAAATAGCCCTATTTATCGTAAAATCGACACTAAAAACAGAGTAACATGTTGTTCCGAACAAAACATGTTGTAAATTTTATGCTTCGTTCAATGTGGTCCTCGCCGGGACGAACGATAATAGGTAACCGAAGACAAAGTTACGTACGTCGATACGCTCGTAATTGAAAACGATAATTTCCCCTTTAAGAACACTCGGCTTGATTGATAATAAAATTTCGTGGATACGAGTACAGCCGAATAGAGATTGCTTTCACCGTTATTTACTTTGCTAACTCTGTTGCTCGTAAAAGGGGAGGTTTTACTGATGCACGAGGCATGAATCTAAGATGCGTCTACGAGTGTCCTTTGATGGAAATCGAACATTGTTTCAACATATTTTATCAACTCTATATTTTATCAACAGTACATATATCATAAATAGTTAGGAGTCTATATGTTTAAAGAAACGAAGCGTTGGTATCGACTACGTATTTTTTTGTTTATTATACATTTATTTACAATTGTTCAATTTTTTACCTGAATTCTTTTCTGTGCTAAAAATACTACGGATCACAAGTTCTAAGCTCACAAACAAGTATCCTTGAGGTAGTTAAAAATCTCCAGTTTGTATTAATAAATAAACACAATCCTGTGTTTATTTATTAATACACACAAACACAAAATGTGTTTAGTATATACAACATACATTCGACTGGAAGTGGCAAACTGGTTGAAAGTAAGACATGATATTTTAATGAAGCAATCGCAGCTAGTCAATTGCCTGCCAAATCTTACATCTTTACATAATGTGAAGAGATATTTTTATGAATTCACAAAATGAAAAATTATACGATTATAGGACACTGAAAGAATCGTAAAATGCATAAAACAGTGTCATCAAAAATACGTATGGGGGAATGTAAAGGAAATTGTTGGATAAAGTGCCACAAAAACGGGATAAAAGCCCCTAAATTTATGTTTGGGTCTCATCGTGTACCATTAACACGTAGTAGCGCTCTGCATAAAACATTAAAACGTCCAGAATCCAGCCTGCAGTTATTTACTGAGTTTTGTACAAACATGTAGCTATAATCTCGAGATTGATTAAATCTCTCTACAATCCTTACCCTGGTACACTTGACCAGACAAATTTTCAAGGTATCTCCTGTTGACTACAATAACAACATTATAGTGACGAATATCTTGTAACGTGACATGGCTAAGACTAAGTTGGCTAAGACATGGTAAGATCAGTACGATTCTCTTCAGAAAAAACAACTTATTACAAAATTTACATTAAAATTTGGTGAAACTTACATCATCAAGGTTAGCACCAAACATGAGACATAATATTTTTAAGGATCGATACCCAAAGGAGAAAAAAGGGCATGGAAACCTGATGAAGTCGTGTATGAAATCAAATCAGCAAGTACTAAGAAGACAACACCACATTATAATATTAATTAACCAGACGGGAGAGTTTTTGTTAAAAAGTTTCGTAATTAGCAAAAAATTGGGCACAAAGTTCGTAACTTAATGAAGGAAAAGTTAATAAGGAAACAGTAATAGCGACATTTAATAAAGTTATAATATTTTATGTAACAAAGCAATAACGATTTTTATACTTTTGTAAGTCAATGTCGTTTAAAATATGTATTTGAACAGTTTTTTTAATAACCTCGCATTTCCACCGTGAGCAAACTTGGGTTAAACTGATCATAATATCAAGTTGTAATACATAAAATAATACCTACGAGTATGATTTGATAGTATCTTCATGTCTTTGAATGTGTAGGTAGAGGTGTATTATTTTTTGTACCTTATATACTTTTTCTATTACTATAACTCTCTTTATAATTAATATCAAGTCCTCTCCAGTATTATGTTATTCATTTCATCTTCCTTCACATTTCGATGAACATAAATCGTGTTTGACGAGTAAAATAAAGAATTCTCCAAATTAAATATTAAATCTTTATAAAGGCCCAGCTTTATTAACACTCGTAAATTGAGCAACTTACGTCGATCCTTCGCCTTTACAACCTATTATAAGTTCGCATCTAAAAGTTAATGTTTTCAATATCAGAGTATTCCCGGCTCTTATTCAAAGTCTAATGAAGAATACTAACCCGAACTTCAGAAGCAGAAGATCATAAAATAAAATAATAAGTGGTCGTTCTAAGAAGCAAATCCGCTATTCGGGTGGTCTGAATGGCAAAGCCGTGGCCACATTGAGGCTGTATTCAACTTACTCCGAAGTTGATGCTATGTGCGAGTAATCTTATAATATTTATATTCCTTAAAACATAAATAGCAATACACACGATTTAGAGAATATAATATTTATATTTAACAGCAGCCGTGAAGGCCGGGTGGCTTAACGGAATTTAGTATAGAAAACATTACAGGTTCAAAACTCCGGTGATATGAATGTATGATTTTTCTGTACCTTTTATAAATTATTGGTGCAAAAGCATGTAATGTTATTTTATATTACTGACTTGAAATGTACACATAATATCTTCGGATGAACCCTTCGTTTATGATAGATCAGAGAATTATGATAGAGCTTCACTTTCAGGTAAGTTCGTTCGCTACTTGGTAATCACTAACTATATGCAGGGGGCATAAAATAGGGACTAAAAGATATGTGTGTTTTTTTTTTTATTTATTAGGATCACCAATAATTGTCACATTAATACATACATAAACAATTAGATCGACCTTAATGTAAAGTAAATGTACAATTACTTAAAGGTGAACACAACATGCATAATAATTAGTAGTACAGTATTAACTATATTTATTTTCGATTCTGCTGAGGACCAAGTATCTGATGGCTAGTTTATTACAAACATAAGACATCAAAAAATAGTGTAGAATTCCTAAGAACGGACTTCAATCAGATTTTAAAAACCATACTTCAATTATTTCATCAATAACATCGAGTGAGAATTGATACTTTTCTTTTAAATTTAATTTTCTTTAGATTAATGTGCTATTTCTGCCACCAATATGAAGAGACCCCTAATTGCACCTGGCAAGCCTTGCGGGTCACGACCTCGCCCGGTAGACTGGAGATCGAGAACACTGCTCAGATCTATTGATATCAGAATATTTCCTGCCAGACCTTTTCAATTTCACCCAATAACCCACAATTTATTTGATAAGTATCAATTCAGCAATTTGTAATAAATAATAATATCCATAATATGCTTTTAAATTACACAATAACATAACACATTGCACTCAGTGCAATGATAGCCGTAGTAATGTAACTACACTATTAATCATTCAATCAAATCTGCAATCGCCGATCCAGTGATAGGCAAAGGCCTCTTAAACAACGCTACGTATACGTACGTATACGCTTATCGATAATGTTTACATTGTATGTTATATAAAAATCATTGGGAACTAGTGATACTTGACTGACACCACTTCCACCCCTTGATCATATTCACCTTTCTGTCTTGTATTTAGATAAACTGTTAGTAGATATTGTTTAATTAGCGACGGGACAATTCAATTGCAGCCTTCAAGTCAGCAGCAACTTTTATCAATCCAGTCACGATCCATTCTAATGAAGTGAAGCGTTTGTCACGTAACTACCTCTCGGATAGCATTTGGAATCGCGATAAAAGGGAAATTTACTGCCGCCCTAAATACGCGTAAGTATGTATTATTCTTACGGCTGAGCGTGTTTCCACAAAATTATGGTGTCATTTAAAATTGTTTATATAACGACAGTGGAAATGGTAGAGATAGAGTAAACGGTTGATTAAAAATCTTTGTTTGAAGTGTGAATTTATGTTTAGAATAACACAGAACCCATTTCTATTTTATAATAGCTGTGTCGAACTGAGCCAAAAAAATATTAAAAAGGTAGGTTTTTTTTTATTTTCCCTAAAAAAACATTAATCCTAAGTTAATCCCGCTAATATCTAAAATCTATCACTGTGCCAAGCTTCATCCAACTCTGTTCAACCGTTTTGACGTCATTGGGCGAGAAACAGCCTTACCAATTTTCGTATTTATAATATTACGAGGGTACTCTGATCTCTAAGCTATTTCGTGGATGATATTTTTATTCAATTCCAGAAATACCTTTTTGCTTTTTCTGTAGTCAAACATATTCCATCACAAATTGTATTTGACATGTCTAACCCGTTGATGAAAGCCGAGCCTAGATAAAGCAAACACCCTAAAGGGCATGGCCACGCCAATGTGGAAATAGGACTCTCTCAAAGGTTTTCGGAATACAACATTTACGTAACATCGAAATCCTGGCCAATGGTTGCAACGTCCAATATTGTTTAATAAAAATTACACTGAATATTTTATGTGAGTTTTGGTAAAATACTTTTTGGATTTAACCTTTGAGGTGCACGTTGGCGGAAAACCATCCTATTACTCAATAGAACCCGTATTCTGACCAAATAGGAGTAACAGGAAGAGGAATAAAAAAAGGTAGTTATTAGAAAATATTGAAGTATATTTTACCTTGTGAGCATAGACTTAATATTGATCGTTCACCAACAGTCACCGTATACAAAATATTTTTTGTCTTCGACATCGAGGAGAAATATTAGTCAGAAGTTTCATTGAAAAATTTCACATTCAACGTGAAAATATTATTTAATATTGGTGCTTCAGTTTATTGCATTTAAAAACGGGAACAATACGAGTAATCCATTCGTGTCAATGCACAAAAGCAATATTGCCAATGATAACTAGTATTCGTTAAGCATCCTTTGTAAGAGAATTCGAAATATACATTATGCCATCAAGCTTTTGAGGGATTAAATATTTCCAATCATTCTGAATACCTAGTAGGTGGATCAATTTGTCGCTTTTTCGCTCTTCGTTAGCTAGAAATTGTTGAATGCACTGTGTAAAATTTTTTTTTTGCCTATTCGTATGTTTTAACTGTCGTTTTATGGTTATCATATACCTTTATGTTATTTCTATTTATGTAGATATATAAATAAAGATAAATGATTGTATATTTGTAATCTATGCGCTCCGAAACCAAAAGATGCGCTGCAGAACACCGACGTGTACACCGTTCCACGGATCGTAATGAAATTTGTATGGTATTGCAATGCATTCTGTTCAGCAAGTCTATAATAATAATAATAATTACTCAATAAACACCATAGCCATTATACCACTGTTTAATTTAAAGACATTTTGTCAGTACAGTCTACAGTAAAAATATTTTCCCCTTGAGCCATAAAGTATAACCAAAAAATTCATAAAAGAGTGCTCACGAATAACCAATAAATATAAAATCAGTCCCAAGCATAATGGCTTTATTCTTCAGCTAAGAAGTTAAAGTTGGCGATAGTTCACGCAAACTTCCTAGTTCCATCCCGGGGTCCACCCGGCGCTATAATGTTACTAGTACTTATCTTGGAGGACACGTTTGAGCCGTTAACATTTTGCAGGAATGATGGGAATTATTATTGAAAGCTAGTCTTCATAATAAATAATGAGAAATCAAAGCTTTTTAACCGACTTCAAAAAAATGTAGGTATTTTGTTTTTAGGTAATTTGATATTAGTATTAATGCCTTGGTGGCCGAGTGGTTCCAGAAGTTGCCTGCAAGACCAAGATTTGACAAGATTCGATTCGAGAAAGTTCGAATCCCGACTGTACCAGTGTTTTTCCGAACTTGCATAAGTACAGTAATAAGTCATACCGCGAGCATTACGGTGAAGGGAAACGTCGAGTGGAAAACTGCATACATTTGAGAAGAAATTCAAAGTCGTAAGTATACGTAGTCGTAAGTGCTTGAGTTACGGCGATGATCTCGCCATCTGTCACGTTGGCAACTAAGATATATCTCTGGCGGAAAATGGGTGTCTATGTAATACCTATACCATTGTGGCAAGCATATATATTTATATTAGTGCTTCGAACTCGCACTGCATGCGGCTACTCAAACCAGTTCGCCACGACGACTGACTGAAGTAATTGGATGTCAATTATTTTATCACTCTCAAATATACTATTAAGTAATTGTCACTAACATAAAAATATAACCAATGAAAGACGAATGTTTAAGCTTAAATAATTAATTATGGGGTAAGGTAGTTACTAACTTACTGTTTTAAATACTTAATTAAAACAACCTTTGCAAGTTTCTCACAATCCAAACGCTAAACGTCTTGTAAATTTTAATTGCGAACTTTGAAGGGATCTTCTAGCATATATTTTTACCAGCATGGGTACTTGTAATCCGCCCGCCTCGCTTTAAGATCTCGACGAGTCGACAGGTGCATTTTCGGTACACGAAACCTGTGTACCCATACTTGAGACACAAAGGCATCTGCGACGTGATTTTTATGCACCCATCTGCAGCTGCCTTAAAAAAAAGGTTTTTAAAACCGCTTTTAATAGAAGCAAATCCTTTACAGAAGCTTGATGAATTAGCTTCGGCGCGCGACCCGGCATTGTCTAGCTCAGCCTAGCTGCTGGCACTGATCCGCTGAAATTGAAATTTAAGACCTTATGAAACTTTGTACTGGTAAAAGTTTGAGCCTACTTCAGTCTATGGTGTTACGGATGCGAAGCGAATGGAGAGTAATGCTGGGAAATGTATGAGCTTTATAGCAAGCTTACCCCAGAGAGAGAGAGACCTGAATCAAATATCCAGAAGTTTTTTACACAAATCCTATAGTAAATCTACAAAATAAATGACTACAACAAATGACTTTATTTCTGCCTTGGTAGGTGTAGAAGAGAGTTCATTATATTTACTCAGTTGAAGAACGGCGATGGACTCGCCATCTGTCACGTTGGCATCTAATATACCTCTGGCGGAAAGTGGGTGTGCGGGTATTACATATACACCTCTGCCTACCCCTTCGGGAACCCTTGTGGGAAGGCGTGAGGATATATAAGAATCTTGTGTAAATATCGGAGTTATAATAAAAAGCATCACACGTCTTCCAGAGGCAATTTGTAAATCTTTATTATATTAGGGCTCAGGTTTTTTGATAGCTTTGTGCCCAGCCATCGGATTATATGTCATGACCCCAAAAAATACGTAGATCTTGACAATGAGAAAAGACGTAAAGAGATACTACCAAAAGCAACCACAGAAATATGCTATAGCAACCAAATATACTCTTTTCTCGCTATTAAATCACTAGTTTCTTTGTTTATGAATAGTTTTTTTAGGGACGGCAGATATCGCGGGCAATACCCCTGGGTTTGCAAGCGTCCATAGGTGGCGGTAACCGCTTACCATCAGGCGGACCGCATGCTTGTTTGCCACCCGTGTGGTAGAAAAAGAAAATCATAGGTAGATTGCATATAATATTGCCTATTGTATGACTACTATATAATATTCGTAGACGCTTCTAGGAAATAGCAGAGGCTTATGTAAGCGCTATAAAAGATTATCTACGAAGATATGTATATATATAGGCAGGTCAATAATATCAAAGAAGACATAGTGGGGTACTTATGTCTAACCTAGGAAACTTGGCATTTTGTAGCTTGGTACATAAAAAGTGCTTTTTTATACATTTAAAACATGTACTTCTCAAGTTTTTTCTGTCGCAGACAGCCATATTTGATAAAAACTACCCCATATGTAAGAACTAGTGTAGGTACTCTCGTGGAGGGCGCAATGACGTCATTGGTTCAACGCGCACCCCACTAGCTCGCGAGACCGAGTGGGTTGATGTCGAGTGCAACTAGTGCAAGTTGCATACTTGTGTGTACTTACGTATGAATAAGAAGAACGTGAATTTTCAATAATTCATGTGTACCTTACGTTTTGAAGACGGTTCGATATTTCTCACAAAAGGTTATTTTAGTTAATCTCTTTTATGCGAACTTTGAATCAAATTAAATGTTTATTAAACACATGTTACCTTTCTGAAGAAAAATAATCATTTATATCTGAATTTATAACAGGTATCCCTAGCTAAAGCTATCGCTGGAATGACTGAGACACGCCTTTTTATTCAATTAACACCAATATACAGGTTATCTTTCATAGCATGCACCTATTTTCAGATCTTCTCCTAGCCATTCTACTATGATACATACTATGATATCATTCATATATGTAACATATATGAATGTTTGTATAATATTTAATTACTCTGATGAATTCAATTCATATTTTATATCCAATCAATCATACTAAATCAAAAACTAATATGAATGGAAAACATACTGGTGAAATCGTTTAGAGTGGTAGTTTATATGAATTCGTATTTACACAAAATTATAATTTCAAATATTAACAGAGTAATAAAATTAAAGTATTTCACGTAAGGGATAAAGTTTTATTTATTCATGTGAAGGAAAGCACAAATTGGGCCTCGCCACGGCCCGAATATTTAATAGATCAATGCTCTCCATACAAAATAATTCCAGAGAACATTCGGAAATTCTGAGCTTCGTTGAATAAACTAATTTGAACCACCCACAACATATTGTTCTTGGCTTTAGGGTATCGATATTTGTATGTAGGCGAATGGAATATTGATCAGCCCCTTGTATAAACTTCGTGGGCTTACTATATGTATAGGTAACCTATTTTAATTGAATAATTGCTCAAAACGGTTGTGTATAGGTATAGGTACACCTAAAGATGTGTTCACATTTATCAAGTGACAGGAATTTCCTAGACTGGATACTGAAAGTACCGGCATTGGTAGCGTAATAGCAACAAAAATATTGTGGACATATCTTGGTAAACGAAACGTTGGCAAGGTACATACACAATAGGTATACAAGGTATACACAATATAAAATATCTGTATTAAAACATAAGTAGGTATATAAAAATAAGATGGCGGAATGAACTGGTCATGCTCCATGATTCCTGAACAATTCCTTGTTCGGAAGAAGAGATCGCAGGGATTGGATAGAGATAAGAGAAACTGTAGCCCAGCTGTGGGATATAATGAGCTTCAATAGAATAGAATCGTTACACCCGTGACTTTTAGCTTCGTAGATAGGATAAGTTGTATCATAGCTAACATCAGAATTTATTTCGTAGATTTCAACAAAAATATTTACAAAAAACACCTCGGCATTACTATCGCCTTGAAAAGCCCCAACGGGGTTAACATTCGTATATCTGTTCACACTTTATTCCGGTGCTAATGTGACAGATGAAGTCTGAAACTACCTTGCAGACACGATTTATATCCCGACTTTGATTTTTTTCAGATTCGTTGATTATATTACATCATAAAAAAGCTTTATGAAAATTAGATCAGTCTCCGTGAACAACATAAAGCGAATAACCTGCAAACAAATTAGATGATTGATCAATATAGGTACATAGATACGCGGTACATTATTGTATTGTATTGAGATTGAATCTGCCAAAGATAAATTACAAGCAATTCCAATCTCAGCGTATTTTTGTGCGATCGTAATGTAATTCAATCTAGTACTTATTTCACGTAATTGTGTTTCAAAAGAAGACATTCCTTTCTCCGGAGGCAATCAAGCCACGACATGGGACATTTATTATTTAAAAGACTTGGAACAGCTTGCGCTCAGAAATATTAGGTACGTAATCAGAAAACCTTATTGGTTTTCAGTTCTTGTAAGGTAGGTACCGTAGAAATATATGAGATTGCTCGAGATTCCATTACAGTAATAATTTTAGTTCGTTCAAAGAAAGCCTTAAATGTGTGCTAATTTACCAACTAAGTAGGTACCAAGAAATGAAACTAAAACCTGAGTATTTAAACTAAACAAAACATAGTGTAGATAGCATTGGTTTTTATATGCATTGACTAAAAAAGTTTTGATCCTGATCGTAGCAATGATATTTATTTTAACATTGATTACACCACGAGCCGTACGATGGAGGACAAATATCGAGAAGAAACCAGCGAGAGAAACGTTTAAGAAGGAATTCAAAGACGTGTTGAGAAACAGCGCTTGCCATCTGTCGTGTTGGCATCTATATATATCTCCAGTGAAAACAGGGATTGTCATTACATATTTAATTTATATATAATTCCTAGAAGTAAATGATAAAAATTAACCAATTCCTTTTTTAAGTGTATTAGCTAGAAAATGTTATTAATCCCTCAACTATTCGCGATATACATGTGCATATACGGAATAGCTGTTAAGGCACGTACGGTCCCAAAGTTCCCTGAGTCATCAAGGGAAGAGGTAAAGAATAAAGGAATAAAAAACAAGGCACTTGATGCGCGAGACAGACGGCCCTCAGACAATAGCCTGCCCGTATCATGTACTCGCGTGTGATACAGATGTTCGCGTAATTAGCTCCAGCTTTATGATAGCTCACTTTTCAAACAAATATATTATGCAATGTTCTTTGTCTGTTATAAAAGTAGAATGTAAGTAAAAGTGAAGTAATAATTTATTGTTTCACAAAGAAAATACTTAAAAGCCGTTCATTTATGTACGAGAATATGTACAATATGAATATTCCGTTGTTGTTTGTGATAATTAATTACACGTTATTATTTAATATATTTGATTTAATATATTTGATTCAATATATTTGATTCAATGTATTTGATTCAATATATTTGATTCAATATTTTGCAATCACATTCCAAAAATAAGATGAAGTGTAATTATGGAATAATGTAAATAAATATTTGAATCTGTGTAGATACTCTACCGTTCATGTCTGATCTATATTACTCCACATTCCTCAAAGAACCGCCTAAGGTAGGCAGAGATCTGGATCACATTCATCTGGAGATATAAAACCGTGCCTACGTAACAGATGGCGTCTCTTCATTCAGAATTCTTTTCAGCAGCAAGTCACTGGGTTGAGTTCAGAAAAACTAATTGTTGCAGGCTGCCAGGATTCGAACCTGTACACGTACAGGTTCGAATCTGTGGGCTGTGTTTAAAGGGCACGCCCTTTAAACACAGCCCACAGATTCACATCCACAGCCACCTCGACCTTTACATAGATAATAAGCAATATATAATATTCTAGATACTGGGTAGTATCGTAACCGTATCTAGCCTAACCTATCCTAATCCGTAACCTACATACTAACCGATCAAACCTATCGCCTAGACGATACGATGCCACGTGCTAAGTGTATTTGCTAAATAAAAAAATCAATATCGTTTTAATATTGTTGAACGTATGGTACAATTCACACTCAATTAGGGCATGGGCAGCTTGCAAGCCGCCGTTTCTAATATAAACATAATTACTGAAAATTGTTATGGTTGTGATCCCAGCATTAATTGAATTTGCCCTGAAGTTTATTCAGACAAGGTTAGTGAAGGCAATCGGGGTCTTGATTAAACTAAACAATGTTGTTGCCTTACAATTATTCGTGATAGGACTTTCATTTATGTTGACTGTACTCCTTGAGTACTTCTGGAAACGCTTAGTTTATGTAAACTTAATTTTAAATAAGGCAATTTACGACAATTATTATTGTCTCGTCTTTACGCCTTCCCACAAAGGTCCTTATAGCTTACGCATTTTTTTATGTAACGTGACAAATGACGCCTAGTGTTAATTGGTTAATTGGTTAACCTTGGAAAAATCTCTTTACATTATTTTTAAAGCGTTCTATTCTGTATTCTCCACTAAAGCGGAGAAGTATAACCAAAAGCGTAAACGCGAGATCTGCTTAGTTCCATTCGAAGAACTGATTTACCCACCGAAAGTAGCTTAGGCATCGTATAAATAATTCATCAGCTTTCTGTTTTAGAACTTTACTTATTCATTTCTTGACGCCTTCTCGCTAATAATACTGACATTACAAGTAGTGCACATTTTATATTTATATAGTTAGTATTGTACAGTACTTAATGAGTAGGTAAATTTCCTCGAATGCATACCCTAATGTAATTTTCCCCATCAGTTAGATGATTACAATTAGAAATAATTTGCATTTAGAAAGAAACCACCATATAGCGAGAAAAGCGATGTAGACAGTAGATTATTCCAACTAGCAGAGTTTATGTTAACTTATTTCTGTTAATTCTATTTACTAAATACCTATATAAAGTTAACCGAGTAGCAATGAGCGCATTTCATCAAATATTTATTCATAATGTAAAAGATGAAACGCGTGCCCATTGCCTTTGTTGAATAATTTATTATTTATTTCGCACACAATCCTCTGACGTTCTTTCTCTGAGTATAAGCGCTCTGGACATTTTTTCACGTACACATTTTAGAAATATGACAAAAAATTTATTTATACTGTTGATTCATATCAAACTACTCCAGTTAACTTACATTTGCATTTTGTAGTTTCAGAACTTAGGCTAAAAAGTTAAAAAGGTGTATTGTAGCATTTTTTATAAGAATTACGTAATTTCCATTTCCATTACAGTAGAAACAAAATTCATAATTGCTATCAAACTATACGAAATTCGAGAATAAAATAAAGTTTATTTCAGGTACAAGGTAAATATATATCAGCAGTAACATATTCCTAAATCTCATTCACAGGTTTGGTATTGTTGTATATCTTGCTACAAAATAATCATGTCGGTAGAAGTTTCTCATATTTAATAATATGCCCCTAGATGGCGTTAGCAGTCCTAATATAATTGGTGTGTAACATTACGTTCACGTATTAGTCTATTAGTCTAATTAGTCTATCGTATATTTTATATATCACAAATAGGTAATTTATAACATTTTATATCACCTCGAACTTTTAAAGCTGGGAAGTGTTGTTCTTACTTTTATATATAAAAATGCTATCAAAGTTGCCAGATAAAGAGCAAAAAATATTATAAATAGCTATAAAAAACACAATTGGGACTTAAAATGCTTGCAGGGTCTTCTTAGATTTCAATTTGGAGACTGAACAAGGGTCGAGGAGTGAGCAGGCGGTTCATAATGCCGCTCTCAACATGAGGGCCTGACCGCGGCTACTTCGACAGCTTAACATTAAAGGGTTCGGTGCAAGGAGTGAACGGTCGGCGGAAACGACTTTTTTCTTCTAGGTGAGTTTCGTTTATTATATGAAACGTTATGCTAGCCAAGAGCTGCCTAACTTGTAAAAATCTAATTATGACTGAAATATTCGTTGCAACTCTTTGGTTCTATTTACTATTATTTGTGCAATCACAAAAAAAAATAAGGAAAGGTACCGCCTTCCAGTGATATTGCAAAGTATGCGAAAGAATAGGTAGTCTACGTTCCAACCACCGATGTTAAATCGATCGGGCACTCAAGGATGCGAACGTGAACGAAACAAAAAGAAGTCTTTAAGTCTAGATACAATTGGCGCCCTACTCTCTCTGCCCACCCCGTGAGGGATTCAGCGCCATGAAATAATGATGATGTGAAAAATTGAAAACATATTATGGTAAGTTCTCGCCATATAGTGGTCACTTGGGCCATGGGTAAAGTTTTACTCATTCAACCTCTTACAACTGGCCACTGAATGAAACGCCAATTTTAAGCCTCAAATAGCTTTTTAAAAAGTCGAGTGCCTTTAAGTATGTTCACTTCGTCTTATTACTCTCGTGTATTGTTTGTTTGATTGCTCTTAAGCTTTTCTATGTCATGCCTTTAATAAAGAGGATAGTAGGTATTCATTAAGTTTTAGGGAGATATGGAATATTTGTAGCTTGATCTATCATTATTTGTACTGTACGATGTCCTATCAAAAGTACAGTAATAACAATTCTTAGTACTTATTTTTGGATAAGCGCTTATTAAATATTGTTGAAGTGCAAGAAGTTCTAAGAGTGGGTTGACTGACAGTGAAATGCGAAAAATATAAATAAATATAATATTTAGATTTTTACAAATTTTAATATAATTTCTTCTGTCATTAATGTAATTGGTTTATATATGGCGTTTTAACTATTTATAAAAATAAAATTGACATCCTCACCAATATTACAAAAAAAAAAATTTGCAAGCTAGCGAGTTTATTTCGAATCATAATTTTATGTATACTTATAATCCAATTTAACGCTGGTGAAGACGCGGGACATACCTACTAGGGAATAAAGAGAGTTATATTTTAAGGACATCAACCCAAAAACTAATTCATGTATTTACTTTCAGATTAAGAAGTTTTTAGATTAAATTACAAATTAAACTTCAAGCAAAGACAAAGCTTTTACGTTTTATGTAAAAATAAAACATTTATTTACATTACATTCGCCGGCGACTTCAATGAGATTCCCCGTTCTAGTTGCATGGTTCAATGCTTATAGGTTTTTATATATGTAGTACATCACGTAGTATATACAATTTTATAGATTAGTTCTTATCTCATAAAATATATTTTTCATGAGACGGGCCGCATACATGTCTGTTTTAATCCAATAAATTTGATATAAATAGTTTGTAGTCAGAAAATTTCAGTAAAAGAAATATGGCATTTCGTACAATAACTTCCATAAGAGACAAATATTATTTAATATTATATATACATAAATAGATATATTTATATGTAAATAAAACGAAACATATAAAAAATATCTCATACATTTTTTTTTATTTAGCACTAATGTGGTCAACA
>JACCPG010000257.1:0-29813 GCA_016069955.1 Drepana arcuata
TATGTTTGTATGTATGTAAATTAGACATTTGGATCTTACCTATGCACTCAGAGAAATAATAACATAACTCTTGAAATATATTTTACCATTGCGAGCCAACAAGAGTGGCTGAAGACTCAAGACAAACAGAAATAACAAATTGGCTTAAGTATCTATAGCTATACTAGTTGAACCCCGCGGCTTTACCGGCGTAAAAAGTGTTGATATTATATTAATTAATATTTTTAATATTACTATTTTTAATAAAACATATCCTACGTGTTTATCCAGCTAATTATCTCTGTGCCAAATTTCATTCTGTTTAGCCGCTTTGGCGCTATTGAGAAAAACACTCATATATATTCGCAATTATAATATTAGTATCATTATAGAATTTATTGTCAAATTGCTTATTGCATAATGCGATCCTTCAGTATTTCAGCGTCTTGATATGGAAAGTTGTATTTAGTTACTTGAGTTTCAAAGGGTGTTTTGACTTACAGGCTGTATCAGAGGCATTGGAGAAGGCTGCCAAAGGAAGAACATGTATTACGATCGCTCATCGATTGACCACCATCAAAGATGCCGATCTAATTTGCGTCGTAGACAAAGGTAAAGGTACTTCTACTCTTTAGTTTTTATTCCAAATATACTTAAAAGCACTTTGAAGTGCTTTTAAGTTTTGTTTGTTCTTCATGCCTTACCTCAAGGGTCCCTGAAACGTAGGTGCATAGCCCCACGCATCCACTTTCCGCCAGAGATATATTTTAGGTTCCAACGTGACTGCTGGCTAGTCCATCGCCGCTACTCAAGCCTTTGGTTCTCTTCTCAAACGTATGCAGGTTTCTTCTCAGTGATTACTTGTGTGTATACATTTACATCGTTAAGCTCGTATTGTGACTAATCACTGTACTTAGGTTCAGAAATCTCATTGTTACAGTCGGGATTCGAACTTGCAACTACTCGAACCAGGCAGACTTTTTTTCTTTTTCGCTATAAATTTGTAAAATTTTACTAGTTTTTTTTTTTTTAATGTCAAAAATCCCTCGCCATATTGGCTTCCAGACTATACATTTATCGTGGTATCACTGTACTGAAGTTCAGTAAGCTCGGCTCGGCTCCAGCCGATCCTACTTCTGACTGGCTAATTATAACCGTCCTAATAGGTTATTATATTTCAGGTACAATTGTGGAGAAAGGAACACATACGGAGCTCATCAACATGAATGGACACTATTGGCGTATGTGCCACGGGCAGAACATGGGATAAATGTTTTAGTACTAAGTTGAGATGTTACTTCCTTGCTTAAAGTCACATAGCCATCCTTAAGTTTTAATTTTGATTGAGCTATAATATGTTATCTTACCGCCTTCCCACTGGGTCACCGAATTGCTGGATATGGATCTTAGTGTAATGCCAGTTATTTCGGAAACTTTTTGAGAAAGATGCAGTAATTAATTTGACTTGGATGGTTGGGCCTTCCATACTTAAACATATATGAATATGTATGCGTATATGCATATATATATAAATGTTATGTTGGTTTGTGTACGCTTCAAAAACTCAAAAAGTTCTGCACCGATCGAGCTGAAATTTTAGCATGATATATAATCCGCATCAAGGATTGTCCACAGAGAAGCGTGGCAGGGTAACCTAATAGTTTCTAAGATAATTTTGTGCTATGCCTATAATAAGCAATTGTCAAAAACCTATGATTCCTCATATAAGTGAAATATATTTCCAATGAGAAAATTAACCTCAAATGCATTTATTTCATCCACAGGTTCTACTTATATATAGTTTTTACGTATAGGTACATATCATCGCGCCGAGTCCCCAACGGGGTAGGCAGAGAGTACAGAGAAGTACAGGATATATCTTATCGTATACCTATGTTGAATATATTATGTATGAGTCAAGTAAATATGGTACAGAGGTGAGGGAGCGTTGGTAATAGGTACGTACGTATGCACCCATATATATGCATCTACCATTGTAGGTAAAATGACACCAACATTACTCACTAAAGTCTACAATAACACAATGTTGAAAAAAGAAATATAAACTCCTTTGGCATTTTAAATATCTACATTTACGAGCAAAAGACAACCAACCCCAAGTGCCAACTTGCAAACACTCAAGACTATTGACACTGACACACTAAAACGATTGTAAAATCACTAAACTGTTTATTCTAGTTCAATTAATATTTAGTAACAATGGGCCAAGTGGTAGGAACGTGGAGCACGAAGCACCTCGACCTGAAGATGAATGACCAACCTACATTCGACAAGAGTAGTGGCTTTGGTTTCACGAGGAAAGAACGCAAAATGCTGGTGTGCGAAGACCATTTGAGCTCGGCACGAATACCTCCGAAGTACCGTGACTACTGCGCTCACTTGTTGCTCGACTACCAAGTGTGTCGGTACAAGCAAATGCCATTTGTATACAAGTGCCATCACGAGAAACACGCTTACCTGGAATGTGAGAAGGATGACTATGTGCTGCGGCTCAAGGAGTTTGAAAGAGAGCGGAGGCTAAGAGAACGCGAACTGAGGATCAAGAAGGCTGAGGAGGATAAGAAGAAGGCCAAGGAGCCGCCTAAACCACCTCCCAAGGAGCCGCCCAAGGAACCGCCAAAAGATAAAAAAGAAACAAAGGACCCAAAGTGTAAATAGAGGCCTCGTGATTTTATTTCCGGATTATTCTAAAGTGATATGTTATAATGAATTGATATGCAATATGATGATGATGATATAATATGATACATACATAACGCTAAATGTACTTATCACTCGAAACCGACGGGCATGTAGGAAGACTGATGAATGTGGACGAAGCGAAAGAGGTATGCAAGTCTAGAGAACTGGCGCTCTATACTCTCTGCCTACCCCGTAAGACACTCGGCGTGATGACATATATCTGTACTTATCACATTTTCAAAGTAATTTTCACAATAAAATCTTGACTCCTACATTTTCACGACAAAGTCTGCATAAGACCACTGCCATTTCGGAAGCCTCACAGATCAGTGGTAAAATCGGGGTATTTCACTCTTACTACACAAAGTGTCTCTCCTGCTCGCATTGAAGGAAGGGTTGCGGGTCCGCTAACGCACGCTCCTACAACCTGGCTGGTCGCCTGGTTCCTCTCCTCTCACATATACACCATCAGCAACCACACGCCTGCACTGATCTTGCGGGTTCCGACTATTCAGGATTACTTACTTTATAGCACGGGGTTTTCTTAGAGAGTACAGCATGGATTCTTTAAGAAGGGTGTGAAAATATTCCTGCAGGGTTGGCAACTCCGAGGTTGTAAGGACAGCGAAACGCGTGCTTGTTTACCGACTTAGTGTCAAGCAAGTACAAAAGACGTTCCTCGACCTTCGTTAAGAGCTGTATTGAGGTCCTAGATGACCATGATATGATGTGGATGATACTCGTCAGCTTGAAGCTTTTTAAGTTCATCGAGAGCACTGCGTCTGCTGTCAATGGCCATAAATTGCTTTATTTGATCTTACACACATCAGTTATCAGTTCAGCCCAACGATATCAGGCCATTGCCAGTATAGGTCGTGCCATCAACGAAGACGCACCCCACTAATTCTTCCCTATAGTTCATAGTGTAAGTGTGCAACCTTCCACTAACGTATGAGTATTATCTGTGCACACTGATTACCTATGAGTGCACACGCACTTTTTACAATATGTACAGCATCTTATCACGCCAAGTCACGGCGTAGGCAGAGAGAATAGAGCTACTATTTAGACCCTACCTATATATATCTTTCATTCTCTAAAAACGTACTCGATAAAATAAAAGACAAACATAAGCTTACACCAAATTTATTTCTACGCAATACAAATACAGCACATATTATATAAGAACTTACACTAAAAATCTTTGTCTAAAAATATCACGTGTCGACTTTGCACTGTGACTCCTTTTTGACTCGTCTCTATTTATTATTGTTATTCACTTATTACAGATACATATTATTTTATTATAGGCGAGTGCCTTATCAGAAATATATATTGTAACTTATTATTCGTCATTATCTGTGCGTACTGATCTGCTTCCCCGTGATGTAAGCAACATCCACTTAAAACAAGTGACCGCTCGTCTCAATCCTCGTGTATACCACTGGCCCAGAAAGTTGACACTACCAATATAATTGTCACCTTCCAGCCGCTTGTGTATCCCTATGGGGAGTACAGGGAAGTCCTATTTACCTGTTAATCTCTGAAGGTACAAATTCCACCATCACAATATCTTAACATGAAAACGCGGGCCAATTAGTCAATCAAAGTTGTTTCTTTAATTAAAGCAATAAATTAAATATATGACATATGACATATTGTATATAAGGATGTTGATGTTATTAGAAAGTGGTGACACTCGCCGGCCAATATTTACGAAAACCCTTTTGCCTATTTATTTTATACCCCTGTGAATCCTTTGTGTGATATTATATAGGTAATGTTACTAATTTATTCGAATTATGAAGAATATAATTCCAGTATTGAAGACAGGCTGGCTAGCAGCACCTGCTGGCGATACTCGACTCTACTACGTAACCTACAATAAAGGTATCGAACTACTTGCGATGGGCAAGGGAGCGCTTTTATACCGTAAAAAATCTTACATATTTGTTTAACTAATGTATTTCTAGAGCTAAAATGTATATACCTAATGTATTTAAGACATGTTCGTTAATACATTTCCAAAACTTTTGTGATTTTAACAATATCATGTAATGAGAAAGTGAGAGTGGCTTGGGTCCCAGGGAGGAGCACATCCCTTCGAAACATACCGCGGATTTATTGTTAAACAATTATTAATTAGATGTAGACCGCTATCTTAGAAATCTGTACAACAACACACCAGCAAGAACTGTGATGTTGATTGAAATGAGGTCTGTTACCAGTTGACACATGACAGTTTCAGGAATTTTACGTTCTGGGCTTAAGAGAAATTATGATATAAACCATGTCAGCCTGAGGTCGAATTTCGGGGACGGCAGTCGACTCGCCCCATGGGACTGCCGCCAGAATGCTCTCGATTAGTATCGAATTAAGTGCCTACGTTTGAGATATTATTATTACATCTTAGGTTACAAGTCGCAAATGTCTTCGATAACTAGAATAATTAGATATTCTTAACTGCTAAGTTAGTCTACTGCATTGCTTACATAACTAATGTGTGTAGGTGTTACAATGTCTTCGTGCGTAATGTGATACCGACTATTCCACGATATATATATATATATATATATTTGTCGGTACTTTTTTACTCTCCTACATAATATAAAGCCAAATCAGATTAGTTATAGCATTTATAACTCGAGAACGGCTGGGCCGATTATGTATCTAGCAGAATAACGATGAAAATATTAAAAAGAAAACGCAGACAAAAAAATTTTAGGACCGATTTTGACAGATAGTTTTCCACAAATATTTTACGCAGGTAGCTAATGATATAGCGGGCAATTTAGGCTACTTTTAAGTTATAAAAAAGGATATATATAATCAAATTTAGCTTAGGACACAGGTACTATAAAATCACCACTCGATTAGAAAAACATAATATACAACACAAAAAATATCAACGAATACCTCCATATTGTCTGCAATTTCTCTACTCCAGGGACAAGTTCTGATGCCGTTTATACAGGGATCCTTCAACCCCTCATGGACAATACTTAAAGCCTTATATTTGTACAGCAGGCAGAATGGCAATGTTCCTTGGATTGTTATTCAGGTTCTATAAAGGCACGACAGTACAACCACAATACATTTAGGCTAACTGTGAGACCTATCTAACATATTGATATGTTATTAAGTACATTATCAGACTTGCAAGAGGTATTTAACTCTAGAGATAGCTGACGCTCTACTCTATCTAGCAACCCCGTAAGCGACTCTGCGAGTTGATATGTACGTAAGTTTGAATGAAATTAAATTGTCGTTATTATGCATCTAATTGGATACAGATATTAAATTGTAATCTAACGAACATTCTTATTCTGCCAGTGTATCTACACTTATTGCACCTAGACGAACGCGCTGAAATTGCAGAAATTAATCGACATTATGAAAACTTCTTATATCTATATACATACATACGTATCATCACGCCAAGTCCCTAACGGGGTAGGCAGAGAGTATAGAGCTTCATCCACATTCATCAGTCTCTTCATACATGCTCGTCGCTTTCAAGTACTCTTTTACAGTACAGTACAGTTTTATATCTATATTTATATATAAAACGGAGTAGACAAAGATAATAGAGCGCCAGTTCTCTCATTCTTTGCCTACCCTGTTAGGCGTGATGATACGTATATAAGCAACTGAAGAGCTTGGATGTTTAGTTAAACGCGTTAGTCTTTAAATACGGGTTCTAATTGAAAAGTATGTTAATGTTGGATAGCCATTTTATCGATCAAGTTCTTCTAAAGGTAATCAAATTTGTTCTAAAATGTTGCATTAGGTATTTGCGAAGGTCCTCTTATTAATCAATTACTTATCAATAAATACGTTATTAATTCATATAATATCATATAATTCGTTAATTTTGAACAATATTGAGCTTTAATTTATATAAATATATTAGATGATATAAATGTTTCATTAATAAAATCGCGCGCGCAAATTTATTATGCAGGATGATGAGCATGGCGGGAGAGCAAGTGTGTGAAACTCCGTGGCACAATTAATGAAGAAACAAAGAAAAAAAGACAGTCAACCTGCTGTACTTTTGCAAACCTAAATATCAATTTTGATTTAGTATGATGAGCGTAAATAATAATAGAATGTACATCTGCCTGTGCCCATCTCGACAATAAACACGAGACGCTTGTAACAAAATTTTACCCGACTACGGCTAGCCAAAAGGAAGGGTTATGATTTTAACTATGTGTAAATGTTAATGATTCCATATTCTTGACGCGATTCAAAGTACGTTGTTCCGATATTACACGATTAAAAGATAAGTTATATATAACTAAATTATTTAAACCATTAAGTTACTTACTTGAACTACAAATTTTCTTAACTCCTATTTTTTTAACGTTAAATATACCTATATATTAGATAAAATTTTAAAATATACTATATTTGAAATGCGAATATGTATAATTTTTATATAATACATATATACATATATATATATATATATATATAAGTAACTATACACCTATTTTGAATAGACCCAATATACAAAAATAGCATATCAATAATATAATTATCAAATAGACTCGTAGAAAAAATGTCTCAGATGTAAAATATATTAATTAATATTATATTGAGTAAATTTATAAGATTCTTGTTATCAAACGGAGATTTACAATCTTCGTTAAATAATTCTAAATGGCGCAATGAATTGACGTCGAACTCGCGAATATAAAAATGATGAACAATTTCGACCTTATCCATGTTTAACGCGGCCTACGTAAATATCTACGCCACTAATAGGACCTTGTACTGCCGGATGCGTCAACGTAAATAAAAAAAACTAAAGTTCATATAAATAAATTGTTATAATACAAACAAATAGCACAGCCTTTCAACATAAATAAAACTAAAATAGAAAAACACACAAACATTAGAACAATTTAACTTCCAAAATAACAAAAATAAATTCATTTGTAAAACAAAAATAAAACACAATATATTATAATTATTAAAAAATAACCTTATTCAAAACTAATGGTAATTGTGTCCAGTTGCACATTGATATACAAATAGGACGTGACTCTTGGACATATCATTGAATTCACATGCGTTATATAATAACTGGATTCTAAATATATAGAAAAATATCTAATCAATATTATACTAATTATATGAGCAAATTTATTGTAAATGCACTGCTTCGGTAAATTTTTATTTAACTTTCAGACCAAAAGAAAAAAATCGATCAAAACTTGTAAAAGTATATCAATTGATATCTTATATAATTAATTAAAATTTTGAGATAATCTTTAATAAATAAAATAGATATATTTGAATTTAAGCATTGAAATGTGCAGTTTTGAACAATGATATATCACTGTAACCGATGCGTTCAGTCTGTATGAGCATACACCGAACTTGTCGCAGTGATACGTGCTTTGGCCACCTCCGTATTATTGGGAAAAATACTTATTTATACACTTACAGCTACATAATCAAACTGGGTTTAGTCTATTAATAATTTTAGGAAACGACGGTGTTTCCAAAGAGGGCACCAATTTGGCTGGACAACTTAAAATCTATGGCACTGGCCCTTTTCGGGATTCTCCATTACTTTCTGTTTTCAATTCCGTTGTAGTAAGAAATAAACATTGTGTGTCAAAAAAATATCCTTAAGATTATTTTTAAGGCTACAGATACCTAAATCTAATTTTAATTACTTTAACCCATGTAAAAAAGATAATTTAGTACATCGAGAGAATCCTTGTTCGATCATTGGTAGAAGGTTCGCCACTTCAATTCCTTCGGGAAACGAGCATATTCAACTCTAGACTATCTTATCAATTTTTACAACTCAGTGAAGACACTTTATTATACTGAGTGACAGCTTTATCTTAATAAATATACTATTATTTTGAATACACATTCAGATCCATTAACGCCGACACGTGTTCCTATATTAAGCGTTAAAGAAATCTTGATGTCACGTCAGGTAGCATCAGGAAACGTAGCGTCAGGTAACGTAGCGTCAGGTAACGTAACGTCAGGTAACGTAGCGTCAGGTAACGTAACGTCAGGTAACGTAGCGTCAGGTAAAGTAACGTATCGTCAGGTAACGTAACATATCGTCAGGTAACGTAACGTAGCGTCAGGTAACGTAAGGTAACTTAACATTGCGTCAGATAACGTAACACCAATCCAGTCCATCCAATACCAGTCGTAGTATCATTATTTCGGTCCGGCTACCCCAAAATCACCAATGTAAACTCATTCTCTCGGATCTAATAACACGGATGCGATAATTAAAAAAATATATATTTAATAGAATTTGTAATTCATAACAACAAAATACAGCTACCACTCAAGGGTTGTAATGTAAAGGCGAAAGTCGCCGCCTGCCACGTTGGCAGGCACCTAAATATGTATCTGGCGTAAAGTGGGTGTATAGTCATCCCTTCACATACCACTGCCTACCACTTTGAGGGTCCTTAGTGGGTAGGCGTAAAGGCATAGGGATGTTATAAAATTTGCTCCTTATGAAAAAACAATTACATGTTAATATTTATCTGCTAAGGACCGGAACCAAACGGAACTAATGTTAGAAAAATGTCGTGTTTGTTTCATCGGTTCTTTTTCTTGAATACTGTGGTAGCGATAATGTTATATATGTCGCGAGTGGCAGAATAATGGCATTTGCGAATGGTAGATGTACTGGTAGCAAGTTCTGCCTTAGGTTGGATGCTTACTGCATGTTCGGAGGGTGACCGGGCGGATCATTCTGTGGAAGCAGCGCAGGGTACCCATGCTCATAGTTAGGTGGGTTGGTTTCCTCGTATACGATCTCAACAGGAACGCGCTGGCCATCAGTCAGCTCTGGGACGTTCGGGACGTACGGCTGCTGCGCCTATATCCAACGGGACAAACATAATTTTAAGATAAATTAACAATAGTATACACACTCTTAGACATATGATAAATTGACGATGTCGTTGACATATGATAAATTGACATCGTAGACGATGAGACATTCCAAATGAAGGCTTTAATTTAAAAAATGTCTTACCCTTTTAAATGTGAACTGATTCTGGCATACCTACGTATAAAAATGTCCAATCACCACCAAACATTACTAATCAAGCGAGTGTTTCATAGGTGCGTGGGTGAAACAAAGCAAATTCACAAGCCACAAAACTAACCGCAAACATAAAAAGTTGCCTTTATGAAAACGATGAAACGAATGAGCAGTGTGACGAGGTGTATGATATGTGTGAATAGAAGAGATTAATGATATCTACACATTGCATAATAGATATGAAGCCGTATACTGTATACGTCGGGTAAAAACACATAAATTTAAATATTTTCCCACGTTTATGGCATATTGTGGGCGCATTATAGTCGATTGTTTCATTCACCCAAATAGAGATTCATAACCTACCCTTACAGTAGTCGGTGGGTAAAGGAACGGAACCTTATTAACCGACTTCAGACAAAGAAATTATCAGTTCGATACATATTTGTAGGTACATAATAATATCGGAAGTAAAATATACACACATATGATAATGGGAGTGTATTCGAGCTCCAAAACATATAAATATAAAACTTTTGATAGGTGCATGTCGGTCTATTCACGAATTTCTCGAAAATTATTAATGGGATTGTGTCCATTCATCCATGAATAACGTTAAACAATTGAATTTTCATTTTGAGTACTATGTGCAATCCATAGTATTCTCATTGTCCTCAGTCCATCACAGAGAAAGACACTTAATTTTCATAAGTAGCTAGCGTGTTTTTGTTTGACATTGACAATGTCTATATATGAAAATACTCGTAATAGAGCGACTGTCTACTGGTAGAAGATTACAAAAAGTTATGTTGTAAGTATATCTAGTAAAAACAAAAAAAAACTAACGGCGACGGATGTTGTTTCTCTTTCAGAAATCCTTGTGAGAATTACATAGTACACAGCTGTCAGGTGTTTAAGCTCGATAATGTTACGTTAACACACTTCGCGAATTTTCTACAGATGTTTGCAACATATGTAATAAATATCCTCACGCCTTCCCACAAGGGTCCCCGAAGGGGTAGAGGTGTATAGGTACTACCCACACACCCACTTTCCGCCAGAAATATATTAGGTGCCAACGTGACAGATGGCGAGTCCATCGCCGTTACTCAAGCACGACTATACATACGCCTTTGAATTTCTTCTCAGACGTATGCAGGTTTCCTCTCGATATAATAGTAATAGATATATTCCTCACCCCTTCCTAAAAAGGTCCCCAAAGGGATAGGAGAGTAAGGTGTTTAAGTACCCGCACTCCCACTTTCCACCCTAGATATATTTTAGACGTCAACAAGACTGATGGCCAGACCGTCGCCGTTACTCAAGCACGGTTACACATACGGCTTTGAATTTCTTCTTTAACGTATGCAGGTTTGCTTTCCACCGTAAAGCTCGTGGTGTGACTAATCACGAGTATTGACGTACCCGCCGGGCGGGCCCCCTAAAAAGTATCTTTATTTAGTCAAGCTTTCACAATGGCATGAGTACACATCTTAAAACTAAACTAAACATATATAAATAAAGTTGAAAAGTCGAAATCCAAATAAATAAAAAATATATCAACTCAATCATACTAATTAATTAATCAATTAGGGACTTGGCGTGATGATATGTATGTATGTATGTATCATACTAATATGATAAATAAACGGAATAAGATGAAATTTGGCACAGAGATAAATTATTAACTAATTTACAGAATAAAATTGAATACTGAGCCTGGTAAATGACCTAACAACTAAACGCAAAATTTCATGACCATGTAAGAAAACTTTTATTTGTGCACGTCGACTTTACAAGCTTAACGTTAAATAAATAACAAAGAGATAACAAAGGTACCGTAACAGTGCTTGTAGTACAATTGAGGGAATTAAAATAAGGGTACAATAAAGTTCAACGTTCAAAATTATCAAATTAAATAAAACAATATTTTACTTTCGTATTCTTTATATACACACTATTCAAAACAAATTATGTAGATCGAATGGTGATTACTATACACCCTCGGCGTTATTCAGAGCTTCATGAATGTATATCCTTATGAGTTTTCACCATTTTACTTTGGCAAATAAAATCATCAAAACATTTCAAATCCCACATTTATGATTCGGTTAATTTATTAATATTGTACGCTTATCCAGCATAATTACTCCTGCAGTCACTACGCAGGCGTGCGACTCATTGAGGAACTAGCTTTACAGAGTACCTCGTGAACTACTAACAGTTTATATGTCAGAGCGCCGTTTCATTATCAAGAATGCCATATTGCATTTGCAACGAATCAATATAAATCGAAAAATCCGGACAACGGATTTTACCTACATTTTGTAAAACCCGTGGCTTTGTTCAAAGGATTAGGAGTCCATATCCAATTCCAAACAATTCATATATTAGTACATAGGTACATATTAATACTTTCATTCTGCTTCGACTTTTCGGGTTGGTAATTCCTGCGACTTCAAATGTTGCATCCACTCAAATAAATTTTCAAGGACGTTTGGATTTCTCTGAATTGGCGAGATGGTATATTTTTGGATGAAGGGAGAGAGATCTAGCGCTCTACTGTCTGCTTAGGCCGTGAGTGACTTAGCGTTATGATATTATGTATTCCCAAATACTTAGCGGAATCTACAACTATAGTAACAGGAATATCAAAAAAAAAACTGTTTTTTCTCATGCTCGATAAGTAACATTTTGATGACTTCATTTGACCACACTCCTTTGACGTAGAATCATCATCTTCGTGTTCTTCTTTCTACTTCTGAAACATATTTTTACTGTAGTACAATATGCCAAACTGAACTGATTCACAAGTTGTAGTGCTTTGCAAAGAGCCTTATCGGACAATAATGGCGGTACTAAAATATATATAATTGTCATTCGTATTTGCAATTGATGTGTCGTCCAGGCCGTCCCTGTCAACGAGTAAATATACAATTCCTGTATGAAGGCTTCGGCACGCAGGACTTCGTAGCATCTCATATCTAATATTTACATATATACGTATTTGGCAGTCCAACAAGGCTCGTAGGTACTTGTAAGTGAAAGTTTAAACTAAAGCCGAGGTTAATTTGCTTTTACCTTCTGTGTACCTAATGGTTGTGATGCGATCATAGATCCAAATCATGATGCATACTCCCATGTGCTTGTTCCAAGTGAGACTTTGGAGGAAAGAACGAAGCCATCATTATTAGTAATATTAAAGTAATAATAGCTCCCATCTTAAAACAGATCTCATACTCATCACAGAACGTTCCCGTCATTCCATTGCTTGACATGATCTCATTTACCTTTCTCATAATGGTATCACCCCAAAACTTTCCTCCAATATCCTTTATCCTTATAAATATATTAAATGAAGAGCATATATTTCTTGTCTCATCTTGCGAAGTATGAATATAGGAATAAATAATAACTATACAATTCCAGTTAAGCGTTTAGGGGGTAACTTTAGAAACATTCCATCTGTCGTAAATATATTAATAATATATTAATAATAAAATACATATATTTATTATTTATGGAATCATTCACAGTTACATTTTAATACTTAATATTTTTCGAGCATGATTACGATATGAAGGCTTTCTCTGCTTTTTTTGTCGACGGCACTGCCTTTTCCTGTATTATATATACCATAAATAGATTTTCGTCTTCTGCTTCGTGAGGGACTCGGCGTATGATATGCTTCTATATATCCAGAACAACAATTTCCATCAGCATCTTTAAACATTGGTATACCCATATGTTTAGTGAGCTCACCAAGTAATTCACGTGATCCTTTCTATGATCTTGGAGATCATAACTATACGTATATGTATCCTTCTTCATTACCTTACAATGAGAGTGTATTTATCAAGGAGACAAATCAACGTTTAATCAACCGACTTACCTCCCTTTCTCAGTTTCAGTGTATACCACTCACTGACTACACTATATAATATTTTATTTACATATTTTACACTATACTTGCGGCACACGACACTTGGCAAATAAAAACCGCAGTTGCTAGAATTCAGGAATTCATCAATATAGAAGCAAAAACATGCATTAGACCAGCTACGTTTGAGTCAATATCGTACCATTCTCAATTACATATTCAAGAGACTAACGAACGGCAATTGAGAATATTCAGGGAAGCTGAAATTATTTTTTATATTTTCCATAAAAATATATAATTGATTCCATAATTATAATTATATAACAAACAGCTCTAATTTGCTCATGATAGACTAATTGATGTTGGGATATTTCCTCGCATCAAATAAATAATTTTACTCGTCTGAGTTAAGTCGGAGTCTGAGAATATATCTCTATAAATAAAGGATGTTTCGTGAAAAATAAAATGAGTACCCGTATTATAGAAGAGGATTGCAAATTCTTTCGTCATGCCTAATAAGTCAAGGCACAGCACTGGCCCCTTAGGCATAATCCCTTTCTTTTCACGCTCACGCTATCCGCTGTAATAGTAGTAATTACGAAAAATGGTATTGCCCCACAATGGATACTGTAAGCGTGAGCAGAAATAATTACAGTCTGATGGGCGGGACGGAGTCAAATGAGAGACACGACAAGTGACATAATCTTATATTTAAAAAGTTGCTACAAGCGTTGGCATTGTTATATTGTTAACAAGACATGCCCCGCGATTTCCACCCATAATATTTTACTTCCTATATGTTGTTCCAGCTGATAATCTAATATAAATCTAAGATAAATAAGCTGATTATTTTATTGGATTCAATATGTTGAATCCAGTTCAGTTCGGCCGTTCTAGGATGAAAGATGAACAAGCCTCAAAAACTTTCGCAGTTATAATATTATGAGGATTCTATACGATGGTCGTGAGCGTTCATTAAAACATCGAGAAAAAATAAAAATAAGCAGACCATAACGATTTTAAATGCATATGTTATATTATATATATGTATTGATTGCATGCATATATTCCAATATTCATACTCTTTTGGTACTATTTACTAGCAGTATATTTATTACGTTTGCTGAAAGAGATAAGGAAAAGTAAAAAAATATTAGTCGCAAATACCATAGCACGTTGAAGTTTTTATAATTTATATTATATTAAATTAAATATAATATTTATAAATACTCTGAGTAAGATTAATGAAGAAATTTTTTTTACATAAGCTTATCCTTACTCAGAATATCATAAGGCCTAAAAAAACAATTAAGTGATCAAATTAAAAATAATATTTAGAAAACGAATACATACAGAGACTTTTAATGCTCATCATTTTCTTAGTCGTTATATTAAAAGCGTCCTACAAAGTAGACCCATGGCTCGGGCTCAAGTTACTTACAAAATTGTTTTGTACAGAATCCAATAAAAATATAAATAAGATAGTTTTCTGTTATAAATATGTATATATGTATATTTATTTCGCGAAGACATGATAAGTTCATTAATGACAGGTGTATTTAAAAAATAAATAAATACCTTGTGACCATTCCACACAAATTGACCTAGTCCCAAAATAAGCAAAGCTTGTGTTATAGTAACTAGACAACGATATACGGGCTTCATATTCGCTATAGTTAACCATTAAGTACAACCCCAAACAATTTTTTTTTTATGTAGGGTTGTTATTTTACCTTTACGCCTTCCAACAAGGGTGTCTACTACACCCACTTTAAGAGTCCATCATTAAAAGCTTATTGTTCTGTTTACCGTTTCTGTTTCTGTTTAAACAAGATAAAAAAAACCGCAAAAACGAGATAAAGATAAAAACTTTCAACTAAATTTGTAAAAAAATCTTTAGCTATTGAATCTCGTATGGGACAATGTTTTACACAAATCGCCAATCGATGCCCCCACTAGGATATGTAGCCGTTGAAAATGCCTAGGTTTTATACTTGTGTGTGTCAGCAAAACACGTACATATTTAAGTGTAAGTATACAAACAATGTATACGAAGTAAGTGCTGGAAATAAATAGTGCTTTCGGATGGAGTGGGATGATATTTGATAGGTGTGTATTAATCTGAGCCAATTAGCAAATCCATAGGGTCTACTAAATGCATCATGAAATGGCAAACCATGTTCGGATCACGATATATATATACAGAAATTGTACTCACGTTAGCGAACGGCTGCAGAATACCAAGCCTTGCTAGGAGGAGTTGCTCCTTAACTAGCCTTAACTCCTCCTGTTGGCGCACTATCATCTGCTGCAACTCCTCGTGCTTCTGTTGCAACTGCTCCTGCGACGGCAACTAGCTCTTATCACGTTTCCAGACTAATATGACAACGGCACACCAATGCAAAAAGATACGGGTTCAAATTTTCAGACCGTGTGTCTGTATGTAGTTTTTATCACCGACTTACCGAACGTTCGCTCGGCTGTTCTGGTGGTAAGTGCTACCGAACCGGGCCTAAAACTGGTTCAGGAGCTGAATCTTCACCTTTTAAAGCAGTATATCGTTGCGTTTACACAACACCCTCTTTTCGCTTGAGATGCCAACGTGACGGATGGCGAAGTCCATTACCGTTGACCAAGGATGTTGTGTATTAAACAAATGATTTCTTACATTACTTATTTAATTAGGAATATTATTTTATTTCTTTTAACTCTGGGGTCCTCAAAGGCCTGATATTTTATCTTGACTTACGTAACGTATCGCGTAGCACGTAGGGCCCCTTCTAAATTATTATTCTACATTCGTTACTTACCTTACATATTTTCTAGTACTCTAGTACCACACAGGCCTTACCTACCCTAAACCTAAATATTTAAATATAATTTTGAGTATCTCAATAATTCACGCCTCTAGACGTAACCTCTTTCGCCTCATCCGCATTCATCAGTCTCTTGTTACATACATACAACTCGCTAAGTGTTTGTTTCTAGAATCCCATGCAGGAGAGAAGTCATTGCACATCATAGTTACATAGAGTATTGTGTGACCATGAATATTTATATACATTTAAGGCTACAAGACAAACAGCAACTTCGTATTCTTCTGAATCTCATCTTCTTAAATGGAGTTTTTCATCCAAAAATAAAATGCTCTTATTTTTTTTTTCAGTGGTCACCTTTTCTTGCTAGACTCCGTACTTACGTTTTGAAGTTTGTTCTTCGAGCTCTTTGTTCGAAATGTATGTTTAGAAAGGCAGGATGTAATTGATACTTCACCTGAACCTGAGCAGGTTCGGAGGACACGATGACCGGCAGAGTGTTCAGCGGCAGGGGCAGCATCGCAGGCACACCTACAGCACCCACTCCCATGGCCCCCGGGTACGGCACTGGTTCGAGGTACTGCGCGCCGATACCATGCTGGGGCATAATCGACGGATCTAGCCACTTGTTAGACTGCTATATACGTTTTGGACACCAATTCAGGTTAATTACCTTCCACCGGGTGTCCCAGTCTGTATCGAGTATCAAATCTTGCTCGTTGTTGCAAAACACGAAGTGATCAATACCTAACATGTATTATATTATAAAGCTCACGAGTTTGTTTGTTTCGGTGGAACGAGCTGATCTCAAGAGCTACTAATCCGATTGGAATATATAGTTTTGCATTAGATATCCTGTTTATTGAGGAACGCTATATAACATCACGCTACAACCGATAGGAGCAGAGCAATGAACGAAAAGAGAAAATTGTATTACAGAAAAAAAAAATTGTTCGCAACCGAAACCGCACATCACTAATTGTAAGTAATATATTCACGCCTTCCCACAAGGGTTCCGGCGAGGTAGAGTGGAGTATCAAAACACCTTGCAAAACCTAGTAAAAGAAAAATCTAAGTACATGCATGCGTGAGTTATAATATGGCCACGCGACATAAACGCTTACCAGCAGGTGAGCCGATGCTAGTTTCCCAACTGAGTAGTATAGAATCAGGGCTTCGAAATAAGACATAAGTGTCGTTGAACATTCTCTTGTATAGTCCAAATAGCGGTATCCTTACGTCAGTCCTGGTGGCGCGCTGTGAGGAGCCGGGGCCTGCAGCGGGTTCCAAGCCCGGGACATACCGCACGTACATCCCGTACGGCCACAGAGCGCCCGTCGAGGCAGTGGTCATCATGGTCCCGGAAGTACTGCACGCCGATACCGACTTCACTGATGGCGGCTAAAAAATCATTCCCATTTAAGAACGTTTCATCACCACAGGCAGGGAGTATAGAGTATACCTTTGTATACTCGTATATATATATACAGATCGCGCGGCGAGAGTTTGGCTTTGACCTTCGGGTGGAGGGGATTACTGCGCATGGGTACTGTCACGCACACAATACTTTTCCTTTTTTATGTACCAGGTTGGATATTTTCCGTGCTTGCCTTTTTAAAACAATGTTTTTTTTACGCATTTTCAAATCACTTTTTAATATTTAACAAAAAAAAAACTTTACTGACAAACTTAAATAAACAAACTCAACAAATAATAACAATCGACAACAATAAACAATTAACGAAAATAGCAATTCACTTGTGAACGTGATTGTACAACAGGAGTGCGCGGTACGTCGTATCGGTGCGAGAGGCAGGGAACGACTGGAGCGCCAATCAGAGCACCGCGTGCGCCTACACACCCGCCCCGCACCCCGCTAATTGCCCGTTGATACCCAATTTCTGATTTCTGCGCAATAACGGTCAAAGCCAAACTCTTATCGCGCGAGCTGTACAAGGCTAAGGTTTTTGTTATTTACATTGTAAATAAATGAATAAATACTTACTCAATCCAGTCAACAGATATCGCCATCGTCTGAATCGTTTGGAGCTAACAGATAATTGTGACTGTCAAATAACAGACAAATAATTTGCAATAAAATAATGTTGCGACTTATATTGAGATGTAAGCTATCCTATCTTTCAAGTTAGATCAAACTGCACACGGTGTGTAAATTTGATTAAAACCGGTTTTAGGAGTCCATCGCGGACAAACAACGTGACGCGTAATTTATATATATTAAGAATATGGACCTATGCATGTCCGAATTTAGGATCGCCAATGTGCGGACCATTACAACCCTGGCAAGCGTCCATAGGCGGTGGTAAACGCTTGTCGTCAGGGGCGTGCTTGTTAGCCACTTTGGTGTATTAGAAAAATACGTGGGAATATATATGAAACGTCAAAAGCACTCGAAGGTATGAAGAGGCTCATAAAAGAGAAGAGCTCAAGTCTGGAGGGAACTGGCTCTCTAGTCTCTCTGCCTATATACTCAGTTATATTTCTTGTCGTATGCGAGAGTCAAACCCGTGTACGATACACATTGGATATTCATGACACATGCCAAATCAAAATCAAAATATTTTTATTTCACATAGGCCCAGGTGGGCACTTATAAAACGTCGAAAAAGGTGTACGGTTCGGGTTGGTCGTTTCCATGGAGAAGAACCAGCAAGAAGCCGAAAATCATACCTGAGACACATTTAGCATCGAGTTGGCGTACAGGTCGCTGGCTTCGGACATATACGAGGGCGATATGTTCACGTCCATTGCTTCTTCCGGCTGATTCTCCTGGCCAGACCTCTGATTGTTATCAGACTCTATCGTGTTCTCGGTGTCGTCGACCTCCTCCTTCGCATCTTCTGTTATGTCCGCGTAACTGGGTAACAAGAGTCAACACTCAAACACCTATATATATATATATATATATATATATATATATATATATATACTAGCTGTCCCGCCCAGCTTCACCCGGGTGAGAAAATTAAAGCCACGGCACAGCGGCGTCACCTATCCGGAACGATTGTGAATCTAAACTATTATCGAATCCAACTGAATACCAGAAAATTTCACTAAAATCGGTCCATCCGTTTAGGAGTTCAGTGACATAAACACGTAGGTACAGTAGAATTATATACATAAATACTGTTGGCAGCCATTTGTCTCAACTCCGCGTACCCCTTCCAAGGTCCCATTGGCATGCATAGGTACCTGCTAACCCTTGCTTCGAACAAGGATGTTCAACAAAACAGAGCATGAAGTATTGTATATAAGATGTTTATTGGTTATATAAATATTTTGTTCACAACCGCAAATGTTCGAGTCGTTAGTGTGGGTATCAAGATGATTTAGGATGAACAATTGGACATTAATACAACAATTGAACCGATAGATGGCGCTGCTTTCGTGTTCCACTTTTTCCCCTTTCAATACTGGGTGAAGCAGCTTTTATTCAAATAAAATACGAAACCACTGAACCAAAGAACAGGTAAGTTACACCAAAGCACAGTGAGATGAAACCCATCTACGTCAGACGTCAGCCTACCCGTCACGTGGTATTGCGGTAGGTACTCACTTAATAGCCGTGGTGGCCGAGTGGTTCGAGCAGCTGCCTGCGACACAAAGATCGCAAGTTCGAATCCCGACAGTACCAATGAATTTTTCTGAACTTAAGTACAGTGATTAGTCACACCACGGGCTTTACGGTGAAGGAAAACATCGTGAGGAAACCTGCATACGTCTGAGAAGAAATTCAAAGGCGTATGTATAGTCGTGCTCGAGTAACGGCGATGGACTCGCCATCTGTCACGTTGGCACCTAATATACCTCTGGCGGAAAGTGGGTGTGTGGGTATTACCCATACACCTCTGCCTACCCCTTCGGGGACCCTTGTGGGAAGGCGTGAGGATATATACTCACTTAACAACTCGATGCGTGCAGACCACAAACTCAGGCTTGCAATGCCATTGATGATAGGTGATGTAAAACCTAGTCTGAAGCCATATCCACTGCTGTCCTTTCGTGAGGAAACGGTAGTAGCACGATGTCATCTCACCCTTTTGCATCACTAGTGACAAAAATATATTTACAGCTTTTTTATCTTTTTATATATATAAAAAATATGTTTGTCTAAATGTTCTTTATACTTTATTGATACGCCAATTTATAAATCTGTGTACAAATTGTAATTCTTCTACGATATTATTTTGGGTTTTAGATAAGTTGATTCATTGCCATTGCCAAATAAACAAAACATCGTACTGGACAATTTTGATAGTTTAAAAAATTTACTAATTTGTACAAAGTATCTTTTGTTCAAGGAATATTAAATATATAAATATGGCAGTTATGTTGCATCCAACAAGGTGTAGCAGTATTGTCACAATTAAAAAAAAGTGTCTTTTTTATATTCTGACAATCTGATTGATCTCAATTCTGACTTTCTGTTGAATGTTCAGAGGTAGTTGTGAAATATAACAATATAAACTAATAACTGCTTATGCGTCAAATTTATAATTAGCTCTAGAAAACAAGATGAATCAATTGACAGGTACATGTAGTAGGCCACGTTCCAACTACCTGGATCAAATCGATCGGACTCTCAAGGACGGGAACGTAAAGAGTACTCGAAACCGACGAGCATGTATTAAGAGACTGATGAATGTGGACGAAGCGAAAGAGGTATGTAAGTCTAGAGAGAACTGGCGCTCTACACTCTGCCTACCCCGTTAGGGACTTGGCGTGATGATATGTATGTATGTAGTAGTTAGGTGTAAATCTTGTCTTAAGGAGTTTTCCTGGTATTCTCAATTTAAATTATCAGGAAGAAATAATTGTGTTAAAAGAGAACTATTTTTATGTGCCTTTAAATTGTTCTATTTTGTTTATACAGCACCGCTGTGCATAAAGCCTAATATCATCACGCATTTAATTGCTATACTTATCAGGCTCTCTGATCCGTCATCAATATATGCCGTGCCAGACACTCCACACATTTGCCAAGACCTATCTTTGATCTGACTCTTGTACATAAATCTTATCTCTCGCTCTTCCCTTCTACTGCCCTTCAAAGATTAAAAACATACGTAATACTCACAAGCCTCGTGGCACGAGGTCACCTTCTCCAGATCATCAAAGTGGTAGTAGTCGTACCCCGAAGTGCCGAGCACCTCGAAGGGCAGGTAGCCAATGATGGGCGGCGCGCGGTTGTCCAGGAACAAGAACTTCCACTCGAGGCTGAAGCGCGATGTGAACTCGCAACGGCTCGGGTCAATCAACGACACGTCGCGAAGCAGCTGAGGCGTTTTAAGGAAGCCAGCGCAAAGGAAGTGCAGTCTGGAATACAACACGATATTGGTATCACATAATAGCTGTGACCGCAAATACGTCTGCGTGGAATAAAAAAATATATATTGTTCTGTTTCTAAAATAAAAGTAACCCAAGTTTCTCCTCCTTTCATCAGCTATCTGCCAGTGATAGTCCCGTCAAAATCGGTCCAGCCGTTTCACAGATTAACCGGAACAAACAGACAGACAAAAAATAAAAAATACATTTGTGTTGAATAAAAAATACACATACAGGATGGACATTAGTTATTAAACATTTTGTATAAATTTTGGTTTTCTTGCAATTAAAGTAGCCTATATTAAACAGTGATAATAGCATACAAACGGTGAAAGAATTTTTAAAATCGGTCCTGTACTTTTTGAGCCAATTCCTTACAAACTCATAATGTAGAATATATATATAGGAGATCCCATTTTTGAACTGACTCATCACGAAATCTCAGGAACTGTAAGGCCGATTGACTTGAAATTTGGTAGGAGTATTCCTTACGCGGTGTAGAGGTCAGCTAAGAACGGATTTTATGAAATTCCACCCGCAAGGCGTTAAATAAAAAAAACACGTTTTTCAACCATTGCTTTTGATGGCGCGAAGTACCAATGTTATCTGGGAAAAACAATTGAAAGAGAGTCGTTCTTCACTTGCGTTTTAAAATAAGAATTCGATTCAATGTTTGATTTCAATGATTCAAATTTTTTTTTTAATCGATTATTTATACATTTAACTAAGTGTTATTTGTGACCTTTAAAATAATTTAAATTAGTTATTAATAAATTTATTTCAACGCATAAACATAGATGATGCTCAAATATAAAACAACATTAATTGGACACCAAGAATCGTATTTATTGCATATTGTTATGGGATACCATAGACGATAACAAGTAAAACTGGCGCGTACCATGGATTGATTATGGCGCGAAATACAAATGTCATCTGGAAAAAACAATAGCGAGAGAGTCGTTCTTCACTTACGTTTAGTAGAGTCGGGACAAGTCGGGCAATTTTTGTGGTTTTTTTTTCAGTTCGGAGTAACGATCTTAGATCGAATCCGCAATGAAGAGATTCTCAAATCAACGGGTGTGAACGGGGGTGTGATTGAAAAGATGAAGAAAGGCATGTTAGGTTGGTTTGGATATATAGAGACGATAAGATTGACGAAACAGATATACAAAGCGAAAGTGTGTACAAGAAGAGGCAGAAGAAGACCACGTTCCAACTACCTAGATGAAATCAATCGGACGCTCAAGGACGGGAACGTCAAGAGTACTCGAAACTGACGAGCATGTATAAAGAGACTGATGAATGTGTACGAGGCGCAAGAGGCATGTAAGTCTAGAGAGAACTGGGGCTCTATACTCTCAGCCTACCCCGTTAGGGACTTGGCGTGATGATATGTATGTTTTTCAATTCTTTACCTTTATCTCAAGCCTATGGCAAGAAATCTGTTGTAACGATATTCACAACACTATAACTTCTAGAAGACAACTGTTGTATTCTCTGTGACACACCGGTCCTATCCTGTGTTAATTCAGCTAATAATCTATCTCTGTGCCTTATTTCATCCATTACCGTTCTGTAATTTTTGCAAGCAATATATATTCTTATACTTTTGTAATGTTCGTAGGTAACACGTGAACGTACTGTGTTTGTCGTTTAATCGTTTTGCTTTGCTAATAATTTAACTATATGTATTGGTTTTTATGTTACCTATTTATTTTTTATACTTATAATATGCATCTTTATTATAAGGCTTTTCTTTTATTTAATCTTCTATAAATATAAAAATGAAAGTTTGTCCTTTATAGAATCGTAAACGGCTGGACCGATTTTAATAAAATTTTCCGTGTGTCTTCAGGTGGTTTCGAGAATGGTTTAGATTCACAATTGGACCCGATAGGTGGCGCCACTGGGTCCATGGCTTTTATTTTTTCACCCAAGCGAAGCTGGGCGGGACAACTAGACTATATCTATAAATATATAGAAGATCCCATTTGTGAACTCACTCATCACGAAATCTCAGGAACTATGAGGCCGATTGACTTGAAATTTAGTAGGAGTATTCCTTACGCGGTGTAGAGGTCAGCTAAGAACGGATTTTGTGAAACATTTTTGGCATGATAGAATGAATTTGACGATAGTCCATCCTTCAACGACAATGCGGGGGTGATAAATATTTAAAAAAAACTTTTGACCCAAAGCTCCTTTTGGTTTGAAACTTAGCAATATCTGTTCATTATTATTTAAAGTTTTTAATGATTGTATGAGTAATTATTTATACATTTAACCAAGACTTTCATAATAATTTAAATTGTTTCACCCATAAACATCGATGATGCTCAAATATTAAACAATATTAATATCAATCATGTAACAGAAACCAAGATTATTCGAAATTCGCCTCTTTATCAATTAGCTTCGTATAGAATATTTATTGTATGCTAGCTGTGCCTGCAACTTCGTCGGCGTGGACGGCATTTTTATCTTTCGTAAAAATTGTTTGTTTTTGCAATAAAAAGTATTCTATGTTACTTCTTATACCTCCAAGAATATGTGTACAATTTTTTATGATGATCGGATTAGTAGTTTTTACGTGAAAGCGTAACAAACAAACTTACTTTCACATTTATAATATTATAAGTTAGGATAGTAAGGATTGTTACAAGTAAATTGATAACAAGTAAAACTAGCGGTGTACCATAGATTGATTATGACGCGAAATACAAATGTCATCTGGGAAAACAATTGCGAGAGTCGTACTACACTTGCGTTTAATTTGTTGCAAAAGTTCGATTGAAATGAAGTCCCTTCCGCTGTCTGTTCGCTTAGATCTTTTAAGCTATTCCGCGGATTTCAATGCGGTTATCAGCAATACATAAAGTGATTAGAGAGGAAGGTTTATATTATATATTTAATGAATAAAGAAATATTCAAAGATTTGTAGTGTGATGATAGAAACATATTTTTGTGCGCTTAAATCGCAAACGCTGGATAAACCTTACGAGATAGATCAATTAAATGTACTACGGAATAGTATATCTTAAAATGATCGATAAAAATGTCCACGATAATATTTAATTATCTGTAAAGGATAAACCACCATAACCATTTTTATCTTTTACATAGTATTAGTATTAATATTACACCCGTGCGAAGCCGGGGCGGGCAGCTAGTTAATTATATATTTTTTACACATCTTTTGCTTATACAAAACCTTGTGTTTAGCTACCGTTCATATTCCTGTGTATTGTGTCCTTAATCTGAATGTTTGGTTTGTTATTATCTTCCATACTACAGTTAACACTAAATGAAATTGACTGTCAATAACTCACCATGGGCCGTAGATTCATATTTAACAAAACAAGTATTAGTTAAAATGATATAGTTTTGGTTGCCACGTTACGAATACGCTACTCCCACGTTACGACTACGTCACGACCACGTTACGATTACGTTACGACCACGTTACGGCCTCGTTACGATACGCTACTGTATTTACACAAAAATAGCAAGATAAACCAACCAGGCTAGCTCCCATAACTCATTCCCGTCATAAACTCCCGGGCATAATACCAGAGCGCGTCTGTTCTGAACAATAGTTGTAACAGGCGTAAACAGTTGTTCGGGGATATGTGGAGGTAAATGATTCAATCAAACGAACTTGCGCTGCGGTATTGGGTGGCTGCGGGCTTCGTGACGAGCGGAGCGGGGGCGACAGCGGATTGATCGAAACACTTAACGCTATCTATTTATGACTATGTTGGAATGGCTTGGCAGCCAATTGGACAACATTTTCATGCATCTTCTCACTCTAATTGGCAATTATAGCAAATGTACGCAAAATAACTGGCGAGAACGAGGGTGTGATTGTAAAGATGTAGAAATGCACGTTACGTTGATTTGGACACATATAAAGGATGAAAGAAGAAAGATTGACGAAACAGATATACAATGCGAAAGTGTGTGTAAGAAGAGGCAGAGGAAGACCACGTTCCAACTACCTGGATCAAATCGATTGGATGCTCAAGGAAGGGAACGTCAAGAGTACTCGAAACCGACGAGCATGTATGAAGAGACTGATGAATGCAGACGAAGCGAAAGAGGTATGTAAGTCTAGAGAGAACTGGCGCTCTTTACACTATGCCTATCCCGTTAGGGACACGGCCTGAAGGTATGTATGTGTGTATATAAAGATACGTATAGGAAGATCAAAGAGATTGCGCTGCACAGAGATAAATCGAAGAAATTGCATCAGAGACACCGACAAAGGAGCAGCTCTTAAATTTAGGATAAGTTAAGGTTTTAATAAACTCAGTCACCCAGTCCACTACTTTACTGGCAGTGTACCAGCAACAGAACTCCCGTAATGCATGCAATAATATCTGAATGATTGTTGTTCTAGCGAGTTACCACAGTGTAAGCGAAGGAGCCGGTTTGTATAATATATTACGTATTACGTTGTCACTCTGTGTTCGGAGAGTTACAGTGTGTTGGCGGCATAATGGTTTTAATCCCTCTGCTTCCAACACAATGTAACAATCCTCCCCCCTCCCCAAGGAGCTCATTTCTGGAAACCCTATTCACCACGTAGGAACACAACACAATAAATTGTGTTATTTGGCTACGGACTTCTATAAGGTGGAGGTCCTGCCCCAGTCGGGCAGCTTCAAATTCGAACAGGAAACCCGTTATGCCCTACCTCTCTTAAAACGTGTATAATGTTGGATTCATTTATTCCACTACTGATCAGTGCTGATGTCGGAGATAGCTCTGTAACAAGAGAGTCTGTGCCCTATGAATTCATCAGCGATAAACTTGCCTAACTTACATACATGTTGCAGAGTCCCTCGCGGGGGGGGGGCATCATGTTGAACAAATCATCAGAACACTCCATTATACAAGCGGTAGAATACGCTCTTAAATTATGATAGCAATAATATATATGAATATTAGGCGTGGTGGCCGAGTGGCTCGAGGAGTTGCCTGCGAAACAGATTTTGTTCGAATCCCGACGGTACCAATGAGTTGTGAAACTACAGTGATTAGTCACACCATGAGCATTGCGGTAAGGGAAATCATCGAGAGGAAACTTGCATACGTTTGAGATGAAATTCAAAGAGGTGCTGTTGAAACGGCGATGGACTAGCCATCTGTCCTGTAACGTCCTGTCTGAAAGTGGGTGTTTTAGTACTTCCTCTTCGTGGCTCCTGTAGGCCTGAAGATAATATAATCGTCATATGACAGCACCAATTGCTTTGCGAATCGATATATAATATTAATCATCAAATACTATTTGAGATTAAATCATCACTCTGGAGGAATAACTTAGAGACTGCAGCTCATTTACGCTGACGATAAAAATACCACCACAAATCATTCGTTCACTGGTCCCGTGTCATTCACTCGCTCACTCCTCGCTCACACTCGTTTATGTATGAAGATTTATTGCTTGGAAGGCGGCCAACATTTTAGGAATGTTCGACTTTAGTTCTTTCGATAGAAGTTTCCGAGGCGGTACATTACCTTGGGTAGGTAGTATTATTGATTATATACATGTCTTCATTTCTATTGTCGCCGCGCAATGACCTAATGTCCCGATGTTTTCCTTCACCGTAAAGCTCGTGGTGTGATTAATCACTGTACTTAAGTTCAGGAAAACTCATTGGTACAGTCGGGATTGGTAATACATAAAAATAATAATACATAAAGAGCCGTGGTGGCCGAGTAGTTCGAGCAGTTGCCTGCGACGCAAAGGTCGCAAGTTCGAATCCTGACTGTACCAATGAGTTTTTTCTGAACTTAAGTACAGTGATTAGTCACACCACGAGCTTTACGGTGAAGGAAAACATCGATAGGAAACCTGCATACGTCTGAGAAGAAATTCAAAGGCGTATGTATAGTCGTGCTGAAGTAACGGCGATGGACTCGCCATCTGTCACGTTGGCACCTAATATACCTCTGGCGGAAAGTGGGTGTGTTGGTATTACCTATACACCTCTGCCTACCCCTTCGGGGACCCTTGTGGGAAGGCGTGAGGATATATTATAGTAATACACAACTATAAATATTTATGAGGATGTTTGTATCTCATTCACGCAAAAACTTCTTAACGGAATTTCATGCAACTTTGATAATGAACAGAGATATATTATTGAGTGGAGTAACACATAGAATATTGCGCTCGAAAAGTTTATTACGCTCTAGATACGTGTTTTGATAATCCATACACAACACACAACAATTATGCTGCGGGCGGGGATCGAACCCGCGTCATAACTCTAAGACAACGGCTAAGGAAATAAAAACTTTTCCACTTTAAAGTGGGAACAATGAAATGTCAAATTATTTCCTCCATCTTGCTCTTAAGAGGATTCCCTCGTTAATTTCCTAAACTTACAGGGTTTCCTGAAAAAGTTTTACTGCGATACTTTCACGATGTTGTTGTGCAGAAAATTCGTTTATGTATACAGACTAGCTGTCCACCGTCGCATTTTTTCACCCGAGCGAAGCTGGGCGGGACAACTAGTCTATCTATATAAGTATGTATATCGTTGTCTAGTTTCCATAGTACAAGCTTTGGTGAGTTTGGAACTAGATCAATTCGAGTGGAATTCTCCCAACTAATATAGGAATTTAAAAAAAAATCATCACGGCCGTCTGATCTAGTGGTTAAAGCTCCTGACTGCGAAACTTGAGGTCGCGGGTTCGAATCCCGCTGAGGGCAGATATTTGTGTGATGAACACGAGTATGGTACAACTTAGTCTTGGATGTCCTATGTATATATTTATCTATCTATCTATATAAGTAAATATATCGTTGTCTAGTTACCATACCACAAGCTTTGCTTAATTTCGGACTAGGTACATTTGTGTGGAATTGTCCCAATGTATTTATTTATTATTATTATTATATCGATGACTACGTAAATCTTCACATAAAAAGAAATGTAAGTCGAGACTCGACTCGCGCTGTGTGATCGTAAAGTAATTTCCATCTGCTAACTCTCAGGCTCTGCACTAAGACCTTTCTCATTACTCACTTTGTCTTTTAGTGAAAGCCGTATGAAAATCCGAGCAGCATTATTTGAGAGAATGGGGGAAGTGTCGTAAGTATCTAATAATATATCCTCACGCCACCCCACAAGGGTGACGTATGGATATACAGACGTATGCAGGTTTCCTCTCGATGTTTTCCTTCACCGTAAAGCTCGTGGTGTGACTAATCACTGTACATAAGTTCAGAAAAACTCATTGGTACAGTCGGGATTCGAGCTTGCGATCTTTGTGTCGCAGGCAACTGCTCGAACCACCGCGGCTTGTATCATGTTGGTAGATATTGTGTTATAGTATATAAGTTTACTTGTAAGTTTGCTTCAGTACCGATTTGGGTTATAACCTGTAATGGTAACTGTAAGAAGATAATAAATAAATACATAGAAATAGCATTTATTTAGGTTATTAAATTAGTATATGTAAGGATCGTAGCAAGTGGAATGAAGTGGTCTCTGCCTACCCCTACGGGAAAGGTGCGAATTATATGTATGTATGTATGTATAAAATTAGTTACCTCAAGTATCTCGTCGCCCACTTTGACAGGGGGCAGGCACCGCGCCGCCGCCCCGGCGGGGTGCAGGCCGCACACGAACACTGCCATCCTGCTGCGGTCCCTGTGGCCAGCCAGGCTGAGCCCCAGCCCCGCCTTGGGAGACCTCTCCAGCTTCACGGCCACCACGCTGTCACCCAGCGAGGCGTACTTCTTGCGGATTTTATCTGCGGGCAAAGATTTGACGTCATAAGTCATGATAAAGTAAATAAGATTTTTTTAAGTAAAATCGATTTCTATATAATATAGTTAGTCGCTAATGCTAAGCAGAGGTGTATAGGTAGTACCCACACACCCACTTTCCGCCAGAGATATATTTTAGGTGCCAACGTGACAGATGGCGAGTCCATCGCCGTTACTCAAGCACGACTATACATACGCTTTCGAATTGCTTCTCAGACGTATGCAGGTTTGCTCTCGATGTTTCCCTTCATCGTAAA